>JAOXOE010026824.1:0-20323 GCA_028565055.1 Phoeniculus purpureus
TAGGTGATCCTGCTCTGGCAGGGGGATTGGACTAGATGATCTTTCGAGGTCCCTTCCAATCCCTAATGCTCTGTGATAATCTAAAATACTTTAACTACCTGTTAAGGATTCTACTGCAGAACACTTGGTGTCTGCTCACAAACTAAATCTTCAAACTTCAAAACAATGGTTTAATAAGTTTCTTATTAATCCTAATTTCCACACACATGCTTTAGTACGTCTGTGAATCAATATTAGTTGTACAAGGTGTATTGTGCTGTTATGTTTTAAACATTTTTTAATGGCAGCTATTTAAAAGAATAAACAAAGCACACTTCATAATGCACCTTTTACCTTCTTAAGATAGTAAAATACCAAACTTTATAAACTAGGAGTGTTCACTGAGCCAACCTCAACTGATTTTATCATATTGACAGGTAACTTCTTTATAACAAGGAGTGCAAGGATGCACAGCTATATGAGATACAGCCAATGCCCGTCCTAAGGTTTAAGAAGAATGATGAACTGGAAAGATGCTTAAAAGTTGAGGGAGGTTTGGGAGCGGGGAAACAACTTATTCTACAAAAGTGGAAAATTCACTGTAAGTTTAAATCTAGCAGGCAGCAGAACATGCGTTGTACAACCAATATGAGAAAAAGATCCGACCCTGCATTGACCTTGTGGACAGCCTAAGAGCTCTCGGAATAGAAAAAGACCTGGCTTTGCCCGCAATCGCAGTGATTGGAGACCAGAGCTCTGGGAAAAGCTCTGTCCTAGAAGCACTGTCTGGTATTGCTCTTCCTAGGGGCAATGGTAAGAACTGAACTTTCTAATCCAAGTTCACTTTAATGAGGTGGAAGAACTTTTTATTCTTTTGGTCTAGGATTGGGTAATTTATTTGCTAATCTAAATTGTGAGACACCAGAGGCCACCTCAGCTCTGGTTTGTAGTAGAAAAAATGAATGTGCAGATGGGGCACTGCAGAGTAACTCCAACAAGGCACGTGTTCCGGATGGGCAAGAGAAGGGAGAAGGAAGACTATAGTGTAGTGTCCTTGCCCCGATCTATGAACAGACTGAAATGTATCATGGTCTGACTGTTCATTTCCCAGCAAAGAGTAGTGCAGCCAAGTATCAGCCTCACTTGGAAGACTAGTTTCAAAAGTTGCTTTTGGGGTTGGTTTGGGATTTTTTAAAAATTATTTTCTAACAGATACCTTTTTGGCAAAAACCTATGTGTATACACACACACACATACAACTACTTCAAGTTCTGTATGAGTTGACAATGGCACCTAGTCTTTTCAGGCTGGACTTGAGGAAAAGGTTTTCATGGAATGTAGGAACAGCACTGAAACAAATCATGCAGAGAAGTATGAATCTCCATCCTTGGAGATTTGTCTGGTCAGAGCCAAGGCTGACCTCATCTAGTGCCTGTGCCAGTCCTACTCAGAGTGTAGGGATGTTTCTGTGACTCCATGTGAAGTAATAGGCAGCCCTGTGTAGGCCACACAGTCTGGCTGTGTATCGCACATAACTGCTGAGAGAGATTCCTCTGTCTTTGGAATTGCTGCAGGTATTGTTACTCGATGTCCCTTGGAACTGAAACTGAAAAGAATACATGCCAATCAGGCATGGAAAGGGAAAATTTGTTTCCGTGATACCATCACAGAGCTCCAGAGTGCCTCTGAGGTGGAAAAAGCAATAAGACAAGGTAAGCAATACCATATTCCTCACTGACTTGGCTTGCTGAATCATCTGTAGATATTTTCTCCCCTTTCCTTAGGATGCAAGTCTCCAACGCAGTGATTGTAGCCACAAGGAACACCAAGAGTTGAATTCAGGGCAGAGAAGGTGGGGTAGCATAATAAACTCCCTCAAGAGATTTGTACTGCTCACTACTTCAGCTGTGAAGAGATGATCCATGATGTCCCAGACTGTTTCCTCAGCTGGATGCTCTCTGCCTGGTTTGGAGAGGTTGTCTGTCAAACTGCAAACACACAAAGCCTCAAATAGTTCTGTCATCAGCTCAAAAGCTTAGAGAATACTTGAGATGTCTGTAGCTGGAAAGCCTGTAATATTGGAGGAAACTGCAAGAAGACAGAGTAGAGGACATATAGAGCTTCTGCCACCTAATGCAACCACTGCCTCAGTCATTTCATGTCACAGCTTTACATTTATGGTGTTTCATGCTGTATAAGGAAATGTTTTTCTTACCCAAAGGGCAGTGAGCACTGCAACATGATTTGTGCTAATGTTTTTTTCATTAGCTTTTCAATACAATATTTGGATATTTTCAATCTACCCCTGTAGAGTTGGTAGTAGTGTAGTGGGTCCTTGTCTGGATCCCCCTGCATCCCATCAGTCACCAGTAATGTCAGAGACCCCAACTGTATTTTAACCAAGAACGTCTATCTAAAGCATCAGATACAAAGGGAGGGCTTTAACAAAACCACTTACAAAGCCGCAGGCAATTGAAACAACTCAGTTTGTGGAAGAAAGGCCCCAAGACATTTAAATTAGTTCCCACCACCACATATCAGAAGAAAGCCCGCACAAGATACATAGACACTGATATACAGAGTTTCATCGCACTGCTCCTCCAGTTAACTGAAATGAAATGTCTGAAACATCTTCACTGCAGACAGTTCCTGCTTCACTCTGAAATCACAGTGGTCATCCAACTTTAGGTCTGATCCTCATCAGTCTTCAAAGTTCGGAATTCTCACAGTCTCTCTAGCTCAACACAGATAAATTAGACAACCTTGGTTTGTCTTCAGAAGCAATAATGTTTTCTCTCAGCGGCAGTGACATAGCTCTGAACAGACACCAAGATGGAGAAGTGAAGAAAGAAGGTGGAAGTTGCCAAGGGGAGAGAAGAGGGGAAGGAGTGGGAGGCAGACACTTTTTAAACACAAACTTCAAACTTTTCTGCAGCAAACACAGAAATTAAACTTACAAATTCTGCTCAGCTTTTAAAGCATAGCATCTCCTTGGATATTTTCAATATATCTTCCGTAAGGCAAGTGGCCTGAATTGTTAAACTAATTACAGAGCTGAACTGCTACAGGTCTTTCTTGTTTCTCTGTGCTGTTCACAGCTCAAACAGCATTGCCTTATAAGATCTGGGAGAAATTACCTGATCTCTCAACTTCTCTATCAAAACATTAAAAATATAGAATAATCATTTTTTATTTTTCAAGGCAACCAAGGACTAATTACTGCCTACAAAATGTCTTGAGGAAGCATTTCTACAACTGAGCAGTATTTTTCCGGTCACTTTCGTTGTGGTTTATTTACATGTATTTTGTACTTATGAGGGTTGATAAGTATGTGCTCTGTTAAATACTGCAGTTTGCATTCCAAAAGGTCTTCACATAGTCACATATGGCATGATAATGTCCTTATATTTTTGAATAAATGGGTTTACTTACATGGCTGGATCTGAAAAAAAGCCAAGTCTAAAGAGCTTTGCACAATTGTGGTCACTTTTAAAAATAAATTGTGTTAACCTTCGCTTTGACGCATTGTTTGGAGTTATATTCACTGTGTTGCTCTTTTTTCCTTGCAGCTCAGGATGTTGTGGCTGGTGCTAACGGTGGCATTAGTGCAGAACTAATTTCTCTAGAAGTCTGGTCCCCAGATGTCCCAGATCTGACACTCATTGATCTTCCTGGAATTGCCAGAGTGGCCGTGGGGAATCAGCCAAAGGATATTGGGGAACAGGTAAAAGTCTCATAAGCCAACCTGTTCACAGAGTCACTTTTGTGACCTACCTAGTATGTGAGCCTTTGCTGTAGAGCACCAGAGATACTGTGCTGGGCTTCTGAGACCGAAACAGAGCTACACTAACAAACAGCCCTATCTTTCAGTCAAGAAATTGCCAAAAGGAACAGTAAGGTCCAGGATCATCTGTCTGTCCCGTCATGTGGGAGGGAGATGCTCATGCATTGGTAATAAGCACAACAGAGCTGTGTCAATCTTTCGCCATACAACACAAACTATGAGAAACTTTTTTTAACTTGACATTAACACATAGAAACTACACCAACTAGATGTCATGTGCAACTTGTTTGTGGGTTTGCTTTTGGGGGTTTTTTTCACAAATATTATACTGAATTACTCTAATGTAACTCTTTCCTTTCAGAGATCCAAATTAGAGATTTATCTGTATAATCCAACTTGCTTTCTTTCTATAAGCATATATTTAGACATCTGAACTTGGTTTTCTTACATTATTTATTAAGTGTCTTTAACATTCCCATAATATAGGAAAATGTAAACTTTACATAGCAGAACAACAGTCTGGTCTGATTCATGCTAGAAGTTTGGATAATCTTGACATTCTTTTGCTGGCTCATTTCTAGGCTGTCCTTTAGAATGTAATACTATCCTAAGTATATGTGGCATTTAATATCATAAGACACTGGTTTGTATTGCTAGAAATGGTCATACCCTACATGCAAGCATCTAATTTCACTGAACTTAATTACTGCTGTGTTGCATTGCAGATCAAAAAGCTACTTAGAAAAATTATTTGCTGTAAAGAGACACTCAATTTGGTAGTGGTGCCGTGTAATGTAGATATTGCAACAACAGAAGCTCTGAAAATGGCTCAGGAGGTGGATCCCACTGGAGAAAGGACAATAGGTGAGATGCTTTTTAAGCTACAAGTCAAAGAGGAGCGCAAATCTTTTTTTTTCCATTAAGATCTAATGTTTTGTATTCTACATCAGATCTGTGAAATTAGCTACTAGGAAATAAATCAAACAGAAAAAATTCAAGCAAACAAAATTCAAAACATTCAGAAACCAGCCTAAATGTACTCTTTACAAAACAGCTGTAAGAATCTCTCGATTTTGAGCCTTGCTGACATTCATTAATAATTGAAAACCTAAAATGTCAGTGTAAATGGTGGGAAAGATTTGCTGCTGCCTATTAAAAAAAGTTTGCAAGGCAAAAGGTGTGATAGGAGGCCAACTGTAGAGCAAGTTTTACAGTGCAAGGCCCAAGAACTGAGAGCTTTCTAGGAGAGAGAAAATTAAAAAAAAGAGAAGATGCTGGATAAAATACGAGGCAGAGCATTCCCATTTGGGTGGCAAAGTGTCCTACTGCACCTCACCTCTTTTAACTTCTGCACTCAACTAAGTTTCTCTTTGGGTAACTTCACAGGGATCCTCACTAAACCTGACCTGGTGGACAAAGGAACAGAAGACTCTATTGTTAAAATAATTCAAAACATGGTCATCCCCCTCAGAAAAGGCTACATGATTGTGAAATGCCGTGGGCAACAGGACATACACAACAATCTGGCCTTGTCCTCTGCAATCCAGCAGGAGAGAAAGTTCTTTGAGAATCATAAACATTTCAGGTACTTCTCATAGAAAGTATCTAACTGAAAAAACATTGAAAGTTTCCTGTTGATTGCTTGTATTTGTTATGGTTACAAAGTGGTTTATTCCTCATTGCCCGTGTAGTACTGCATTCTAGTTAGTCAGGAGAATTTGACATGTCAAATAAACTTTCAGTATGTCTTTTGGATGCAAGTGTGATATACATCTCTCCTTAACCCTGCAAGAAGTGCTTTGAATTCACAGTCTCAAATAATTCAAGTCGGGGTCTAAAGTATTCCTATTCACTGGAAAATCGGTCAAACTCAGCATAAGAAAGGATAGTGACCGTGCTGAGGGCACAGAGTTCCTCAAAAGATGATTCAGCAGCAAATCAGTCATGACTGGCAGGTGAAAAGGGTTTTGAATCTATGTACTTCACACATGCAGAAATAATAGCTTTAGAATTTGTTATTTTCAGATTCTTCTGCTTCCCTTTTGGGATGTTGGTTGACAGCCAGCTGAACATGAGCCAGTACTGTGCTCAAGCGGCCAGGGAGGGCAACAGCATCCTGTCCTTGGTCAGGAACAGTGTAACCAGCAGAATTAGGGAGGTGATGGCACCCCTGTACTCTGCACTTGTGAGACCACACCTTGAGTATTGGGTCCAGTTTTGGATGCCACAGTATAAGAAGGACATTTTGGTGCTGCAGCAGGTCCAAAGAAGGGCAACGAGACTGATGAGAGGTCTGGAAAACAGGACCTATGAAAAGTGGCTGAGGGAACTGGGGTTATTTAGTCTAGAGAAGAGGAACCTGAAAGGAAACTTTATTGCTCTCTACAACTACCTAAAAGGAGGTTGTAGCAAGGCTTGTACAACAAGGAGACATCTGGCTGGTCGCTTCTCTGAAATTGCTAATGATAGGATGATGGGAAATGGCCTCAAGTTACATCAGGCAAAGTTTAGATTGGATTTTAGGAAGAAGTTCTTTCCTGAGAGAGTGGTTGGGCACTGGAACAGGCTGCCTAGGGAGGTGGTGGCGTCATCATTCCTGGTGGTACTTAAAAGAATGAGTAGCTAGAGCACTTGAGGCCATGATCTAAGGGTTAGGGAGATGTTAGGGTAAGAGCTGGACTTGATGATCCTGGAGGTCTTTTCCAGCCATGATGTTTCTATGACTCTATTACTTGCTTAGGAACAGTAGCTGTCAAGCGACTCTTGCATAAAAGCCATGGTGCCAAGAGTCCAGATCTGCTGCTGCATAAGTATTACCATTCCCCAGAGTGCCCTTCTTTTACTCAGTTGCAGAAACGGTGTAAACAGAGCAGATGATCAGTGCTGCCTCCTTGACTTACACATGTGGTCTAACCAAAACCATGTCTTCCTCTTTTTTGCAGTATTCTTATGGAAGAAGGAAGTGCTACTATCCCTCGTCTAGCAGAGAAGCTCACAAATGAACTCGTGAAACATATCATTGTAAGTTACAGAGGTACCATACAAAGCTGTTTGTGTCAATTACTACAATTGATTGCAATTGGACTGCACCTTTCTATGCATCAGTAGTCCTTCAGTCTGACCATCTGAGAAGAAATTGAATTGACATAAAGAAACCCATGCTCTGTCCTCAGATTTGCCTTTAAGCTGAAGATTGACAACAGGCAAACCATTTTGCCTCCTATTGTCTCGTAACTCATGCCTTTTCAATAGCAGCCACAGTATTTCCTTTTGCTTGTGTAGAGTGTTGATTTGATGTGTGAGGTTACTACTACAAGTTTACTAAAACACAATCATTTCTATGTAACTGAAAATGTCTTCAAAGTCTCAAGATCTAATTGTTTCAATATGTTACAATGTTAATATATCAGGGTTTTAATTTTATCTACATATATGTATAAGTAATATATCCTATTCCTTTAAGGGAAAATGCTAAAATACAGACAATTTCTGAATTCAGTCCTGAAGGAGAGAAAAAAGAGTGTTTGTGTAACTTTATATAAAATAAGCAACTAAACAGACATGTTCAAGCTGGTATTTATCAGGAGTGAAGGAGTCACTATGCTCTCTGCATCACCCACTGCCCCAGTGAAACTTGTGAGGACATAGTTTTTGGCTCACTGTGGGGCAAAAGTTGCCATAGACTGCGAATACTCTGCCTATCTCACGCTGAGGTCCATTTTGATTTCTCAGGATGTTCCTAACCCCTTGCCTTCTTTCCACAAAGGCTACTCTTGCACATCCATGATATCTCAATCTCACACGTGGGATGCAAGGATAGTGAGCCCTGGGACTCCTAAAGCAGCAAAAATCATCTGCAGGTGTCAAGTCACTCTTAGAGGGATTTTGTTCTCCTTCCAAAGACAAGACACGTTCATCTTACCTAAATGTCCTTCTTTACTACCCCACAGAAAACTTTGCCAGTACTAGAGAACCAAGTACGTGAGAAGCTCCAGAAAGCATTACAGGATTTACAGAAGTATAGAAGAGGCACACCCACAACAGAGTCTGAGAAGCTGTTTTTCCTCACAGATGTGAGTATCATTATTGGTTTGGTCAAGGAGGTCAATGTGGGACAAAAAGTAACAACCTAAAGTTAGCAAATCATCGGCACAGACCACCAAGAAGCTTGTGGTACCTATTGCTGAAGGGTTCTGAGAGTAACACAGACAAATGGAATACGTCATACTTGCACAAATAATAGACCACAGGAGCTTGTGGCCCCTTTTAGCAATTTTTTTTCCTATGCTTATGTGACAAGAGGACTGAACCAATCTCATCTGATTGGTCAAAACCAAGCATTTCAGAGATGGAAAACTTACACTGCCTGCCCAAGATTTTTGAGGATTTCTATCGTTTACATCACTCATAAGATCAAATGCGTTCTTAGTATTAAAATACAATTTGCAAATCTTTCTAAGTGTATCATTTTAGGATGCTATTGCCTCACAGTTAGCTTTCATCAGGCCAGCAGAGGTGCCTATGAAGCCTTCAAAGACTAAGAGTCTTTGAAGAGACTAAGAGTCCACGGGGAAGAAAAAGGAAAAAAAAAGTTTGTTCTAGCTGCTCTGGTTTTGTTAAAAGAGCATCCCAAGAGCTAGGAGCATAAAATGGGTAAGAAAGGAATGTTCTCCATGAATCATACTGCTACTTTAACATCAGATAACTGAGTGACTGCAGATTACCTAATATAAAAATCAGTCTGAAGAAATGAAGGAAGGGCTGTGGATCTTCTGTCCAAACTTCATAAAGCCTTTGACACTGTTACCAGCAGCATTCTTCAGATACTGGCTGCTTTTTGATGGATAAAAAACTGGTTGGCTGGCCAAGCCTAGTGGTGACAAGTCATAAGAGGTGTCTCCCAGGGCTCAGTATTGGGCCTCTTATCTTTAATACCTTTATCAATTATCTGGATGAGGGGTTTGAGTGCATCCTTAGTTAAGTTTGCAGGTGAGACAAAGCTGAGTGAGTTTGTTGATCTAGACAGACTGGATTGCTGAACTGCTCGAGGTTGTCCAGCACAGAGCCACAAAGATGATTAAGGGAGTGGACCATCTCCCTGAAGAGGAAATGCTGAGGGAGCTGGGTCTCTTTAACTTGGAAAAAAGGAGACTGAGGGGTGGCCCCATTAATGTTTATAAATATGTAAGAAGTGGGTGTTAAGAGGATGGAACCAGGCTCTGCTCAGTGGCATCCAATGATAGGACATGGGGCAGTGGGTGTGAGCTAGAACATAGGATTCTGTGATTGATGGGCTGTTTTGCCAATTATACAACCCAACCAAAGGAACACAGCCATGAGCAGAAAACAAATGTGCATTTTATTGTCTATCTTTATGTAGTGCAAAGATGAAATAGCGTAGTCAGTGACCGAGGAAGCAGATTAAAAAAAAACCTCCAGCCAGAAACATCCCAGCAAGAAACCCGGGGAGAGAAAATGTCCATAGGACCAGAAAGACCCACCCAAATAGAGAATATCCAAGAGATTCACAATCCAATACATTACCCCAGTCCAATGTATTCTGTCCCACTGTTATTGAAAGCTCCATCCACCAGAAAAACCATAACAGCCCATCCACAGACAGAGAGACTCCCGCAGAAAGAAGACCTCACTCTCTGACTCTCTGCAAGAGAGCTCACATTTATGTTGTGTCGTTGTTTCGGAGATATCTTTTTTTGAAGCAGGCATCTGTTGTTATCCAACGTAGTGGTTGTCATCCAAGATCGACCAAGTCCTGGTTGAAAAGCCAAATGTTCCTCTCTGCACCACCCTGGGTGTCTCCAGTTTCTCAGCAGAAAAAAAGAATCATCCCTGCACTCGGGTCATAACAACCGAGTGCAACACTACACTCGGGGGATTTTACGGTTGGGAAAGCTCCATGTCAGAGAACGGTCTGGGGGTACTGGTTAACAGCCAGATGAATACCAGTCAGCAGTGTGCCCAGGCAGCCAAGAAGGCCAAAGGCATCCTGGCTTGTATTAGAAATAATGTGTCCAGCAGGAGTAGGGAAATGATTGGTGGGGCCACATTTTGAATACTGTGTTCAACTTTGGCCCTTAGTAAAAGAAAGTCATTGAAGTTCTGCAGAGTGTCCAGAGAAGGGCAAAAAGGTAGTGAAGGGTCTTGAGCACAAGTCCTGTGAGGAGCAGGACTGTGAGGAGCAACTCCTGTGAGGGGTTATTTAATCTGGAGAAAAGGAGGCTGAGGCCTTATTGCTCTCTACAGCTACCTGAAAGAAGGGCGGGGGGGGGGGTGGTGTTGCACCAGAGAGGTCTTACATGGGGTATTAGGAAGATTCCTACACCTAAATGGTTATTAACCATTGGAAGAGGCTGTCCAGGGAAATGGTGGAGTTACCATCCCTGGAGGTGTTTAAGAGACACATAGATGTAGTACTGAGTGGTGACATGGCAGTGCTGGGTAGATGATTTGACTTGATGATCTTAAAGGTCTCTTCCAACCAAAACGATTTTGTGATTCTGTGGAACATTACTAGATTTCTTGCTTGTTCTATGATTCATTACAGTTGATCAAATTCTTTAATCAAGACATTTCTCAGACAACATGTGGAGAGGAACAGGTGTTTGGAAGTGAAATCAGACTGTTTGCAAAAATTCGCAGAGAGCTTCAAACATGGAGAGTGATGCTCCTAGAGTGTGCTAGAAATTGTAAGTATTGAAAACCATCACTTGTAGTTAACCTGAGGTTCCATTCCTTGCTTTTAAATCAAGACACAGCATCATCAATGTATTAATTTCAAGAAAGTGAAAAACAAGAAGCTAGGAGCATTCATCTTTAGTAGTCAGTCAAGAGGATTCTAAGTTATTCTTTGGTCCTTGGGGGCAAAGACCCAGCTTGCATTTAATGCTGTCATTGTGGAGGATCAGTGAAGATTCCTCTTCTCCCACCAATGGAGTAAAATCAGGATTGTGGATCCTGTCACAGAATTGGTTGGTGATTCCTGCACCATTCTTCTAAATAGCAACAACAAAACCAACACCAACAGTAATAATAACACTTATGGCATAGTTGCTATGAATACTGTTAGTCTTCTTTGTTCTACTTTAGCGCTCGTTTAAGGTAAGAATAAAGCAATTCTGAGTCCAAAATAACCACAACCGTGTAAAAAGTACATCTTTCTGTGTATTGCCCACATTGAAAGTTGTTTTGCTGAGCTTGGTTCTAAACTGAGGCATAGGGTGATACACACAGGCTGAACTCTGCTGTACATTCAATACCTTGTGCAGCATCTTTTTCACATCTGTCAGAGGCCTCATCATTTACTTTTAGAGATAAAATAGCATCATCTGCCAGTCAAGAAGTAGCTCTTGAAACAAGTTCTTTTAGTCCTTAATGCACATTCATGTCAGCGTCAGCAGTGACTCTAAAATGATAGGTACATGCAGGCTTCAAAGGTGCTGCCAGCCAGAGACAAATGTGTATCTATATACCCATATATAAGCAGGCAGACATTGGTGTGTGTCAGGGTCTCTTATGTCCCATCCATGGAGCATCAAGGCCATTAACATGACTTCACAGAGAGAAATAAATGACTAAAACAATGAAAGCATGAAGAAATAGGAGTAAAAATGGCAAGCAATGGCAGAAGGATGCAGCTCCTTCAAAGAGTAACTGAGCTGCACAAGAAGCACAAGGCATCACAACACACCTGAACCACAGTGGGGAACCCTCTGGGTGGTTTCAGATTATCTGTGTGGATTTAAGCTAATGCATTCAACTTCAAAATAGGTCAGGGTAGCAGCACATAACAGGTACTTTGGATACTTGAGGCCTTGAATTTTCTGTTTGCAAGCTAATAGATGTTCTTGTGGCTATGTTACAGCTTTGTGTGACCTTAGCTGTACAGGTACGGTTTCAGACTGTGAACACACTCCCTATCCTGCTTCTGTCTTTTTTTTTTTGTTTGGATTATTATCCAACCATGTATTCATATGTCTGAATGATAGAACTGAATGTGTTCCTGGTTTGACCTCTACCCACACGTGTGCACTTAATCCGTGATTCACAAATTTGAACAAGGCAACAGTAAAATATTTCAAAGCACTTACAAACACTTCTTTGCCTGAATACATAAGCTAATTCAAAGGAACCAACCTCATTTAAAATGGAAAATTCTTATATAGTCAACAAAGAAATACTGACTGTGATACCTTGAGCAAAAATAGCTGGCAAAGAATAGATTCCCTGGAATGAGGCTGGTTAGTGAATTTGAGTTCTGGTTTTGTTCTGCGATTATTTTTTTTTAAACTTGGAAGTGACTGGTAATGGAATGCTTTCTGTCTGTTAGATGCTTGAACCAGCATGTGAGATAGCTCATTCACTGATGAACCCTGTTTGTTAGCTCAGTTCTGTAGTAACAGAATTGCTTGAGAGATTATCTCAGTAGTCGTTCTTCTCAAGAGAAGTTCAAAGAAGAGAAAGATACCACCATCTTAAAGGTACACAATTAAGTTCTAAACCAATGTTATTTTAATGTTTCAGTTAAAAAATCCATACCAAACAATGTACGCAAATATGAAGACCAGTATCGTGGACGGGAGCTCCCAGCCTTTTCCAACTACAGAATATTTGAGGACATTATAAAAGAGCAAATAATGCAACTGGAGGAGCCAGCTGTTGAAATGCTGAGCAATGTGATGGGTAAGGCTCAGAGACCACACGAGGCTGTCATGTGGGAGACAGTAGTGTGCCTGACAATTTCTTTTCCAGGACAAACCGACATTCTTACTCTGGGCTGTAGCCAGGATATTTAAGGGTGGGGAACAGAATCTGATTCAACCTGAGCACTTGCTGCTTCTTCTGTAAAGCCTTCAATCTCTGCACATGGTCTCCAGCATGTATTAATACTTTTCTCAGTGGCTAGAAGAAGTGAGTTAGAAAGTAATTGTAATAAATAACACAGTAAAGAAATACTGTAGTAAAGTATCTGGTGTTAGCCAAGTGATCTGGCATTCCTAAACCCAGGGAGTGGCATTAACAAATCTGAGCTGGGAACCCAGCTTGTTTATTATGCAGTGACTGCTGTTGCTGGAGGACAGCGTACGTAGTTCATTCAGTGAAAAGCAGTGAAGAAAAGAGTACATCGTGTTCCTATTTCTTCTATGTCTTCCTCAAAAGACAGCTGTAGCATCTGTGTCCAACTCTGTATGTCAGGGCTCTGTATGAACTAGCTCCTCTTCCTGGGGAGGTCACTCAGGGAGATATACTTAAGTAGATATACTTACATTGCCAAGTGATAGCACATACGGTCAGACATAGCTGTAAGCACAGAAATTTCTTTATCAAAGAAATCTCAGTTATAATCTTTCAGGTGGTTAGTGGTTACAGGAGGTCTTTAATGGCTCACACTCTTAGACCTTAGTCTACAGAGATAATTCTCCCCCTCTGCTCTTACGAGACCCCATCTGGAGTACTGCATCCAGTTCTGGAGCCCCCAACACAAGCTGAACATGGACCAGTTAGAGTGAGTTCAGATGATGGCTGTGAAGATGATCAGGGGGCTGAAACACTGCTCCTCTGAAAATAGGCTGAGAAAGTTGGGGTTGTTCAGCTTGGAAAAGATAAGGCTCTGGGAAGAGAGCATTGCACCCTTTCAGTGTCTGAAGGGGGCCTACAAAAGGCTTACAGTGATAAGACAAGTGGTAACAGCTTCAAAATGAGGAAAGTTTAGAAATTAGGACGTTCTTTACCACGAGGGTATGGAGACACTGCAACTGGTTGCTCAGGGAAGTTGTGGATGCTCCATCACTTGGTGTGTTCAAGATCGGGTTGGATGCTGGGCCTTTCAGCAATGCAGTATAGTGAGAGTTGTCCCTGTCCGTGGCCTCAGATGATCGCTGAGGTCCCTTCCAACCTAACCCATTATGTGGATCTGTGAACTATAAATAAAAGTTCCTACTTGTTGGTACTGGTCATTGAGGCACAGTGCATCAGTACAGCTTCTCAGACATTTCTGGATGAATACAGGAAATAAGTGCTTTCCTGTACTTACACAGTTTAAAGCTGTTAACAGTAGCTGAAAATCCTCACTCGCTTGCCTGATTGTGTTTTGTCTGCCTGTTCTTCCTTTAGGACTGGTTGAAGAGAAATTTACGGAAGTCGCTAAAAAACATTTTGCTAATTTTCACAATTTAAACAGAGCTGCCAAGGTGAGACACTCCCTGTAACCCAAGAGTAAGACAAAATGACATTTCTATATGCTTACGGTACCTATCCTGTTGCACTCTCCCTTTGAAAACATGCAATCTCTACAGGTTTTTTTTTAAATAAGGAAGAGCTTGAAAATATTAGCATGCTTATAGTGGCAGTAATGACGGTGCATTTTGCCTCTCAGTACATGTTTGACAAGATCTAAAACGTGCATTACTCATAAATTCTGTTCATACACTTGCTGCATAAAACAGTGCAAGGAAAACTTGGTGCAGCTGCCTTGAAGAACTTAAATTTTAAATTAATTGTAAGTTCTGCAGTGATCTGTAAGTGTGTGGGTAGCCAGGCAAAACTAATCAGTGCTTTTCCCTCCCTGAAAGATGAGCCAGGGTGTTAGCCAGTGCAGGAATCTCGTCTTTCATAAAAGAGAGCAGCAGCAGATAAGTGAAAAATCATTTGAACTATGCAAGAATTATAAGAGGACTGTTCACAGTTTAGGAACACTGCATGTTTTGAACTGGAGCTAAATGATATGGGGATCACTGGAGGCCTTTTCTCAGAAAGACCTTTGAGGAAGCAATGAGAAGCAACACTGGGCAGCCAGGAAGCAGAGCCCACACATTCTGTACTGCTTAAAAATAAAACTCAAAGGCAAATACGAGTAAAAACTTGCATGGTCAAGGTCAAACCCTACTGATCTCCCAGGCCAAAGAGGTAGAAAGTAAATAAGGTGTTTAAACCAAACACAGAGATGTTTAGGGAGAGTCTTTAGGCATAGCAGTGAGAGGAATGAAGAAGCAGCAAGTTTTGGTGGTCAAAAATATGAGGAAAGAAAAGCTTTCTTAGGCAATCAAGGAAAGCATTGTAAGGGAATTTGGGAGTTACTGAGGGAACTTTGCTGTCCCAACAGGCTTTTAGGTGGAAGCAACAAAAAGGCCAGAACAGATCAGATTGCTGCATTAAAAGTGCCAGACAGTGAGGGGTTAGACAAGGTTAGTTTGCTGGCAACACATAAGAGACTGTGGGTTTTTTTGAGAAGGGCAAAAGAGTCAGTAGAGATCCTATCTGTGCCTGCTGTCACTGCCTACTCTGAAGGAGACTGGGTAAATGCATGCATAAACCACAGACAGCCTGTGCCACAGACATTGCCACTTGTTTCAGTCAGCCTTTTTATTTTACTTCAGGGTCCAAAGACCCTTTTGACTGGTTTTAACCAATCCCACTCGTGTTTAAGGAGAGGATAAAACCACCACATTCTCCTACTCTTTCACAATAGAACAACCAGAATCTAAAGTCTTACTTGGTGATCCCTAGAGCAGGCTTGGGATTAGACTGTGCTGCAGCAAGGACTGCTGAACACTGTGCCCACCTTGCTGTTCCCTGGGGATCCTGCTAAGCACCAGTCCCTTTGCAAAGGAAGCTAATGTCTGAGAACTTGTTCTTTTCTTTCCTAGACCAGAATTGAAGACATTAGAGACCAACAAGCAGCAGAAGCTGAAAGACAGATTCGGATCCAGTTTAAAATGGAGAGAATTGTATATTCCCAGGATGATTGTTATATTAATGATTTAAAATCTCTTAAGGCAGAAAACAAATCTGACAACGGGAAACTCTTTCAGCCTGCAACTGTTGTGAATCAAGAGCCCTCCTTTGTCGAGGAAATGACGTCTCACACGATGGCCTATTTCAGTGTGAGTTTACAGACTACGATAAAGCAGTTCTTGTGCACCCTGAATGCTATAGTAGTATACACCCTTCACCCAGACCTCACTGGTCACAATAGAAGCCACTCATGCAATACTACTACTTTGCAGAAAATACTAGCCAGGGGCTCTAAGTGTCTCATCCAGGTTCATACAGCCTCTGTACAAATTAAACAGAGCTTCTGACCAGTGATGAGAGTCAGGACAAAGCTGGTCTGACTGGCTGTGTCAACAGAGTCACTGGGGATGAGTGGTTGCACACTGTGGGATATGGTGATTAGAAAAGCCATCAGGTTGTTAAAATGACAGCTGGGTCCTAAACTACTTGTTAGCTACCCCCAGCCTGACAAAGCTCCCCTCTGGCACTTCCTTGGTCAGGGGACATGCCATCAGCATGTGTGTCCTCACCCTCCCTCCAGCTGTTCAATTGAGATGACTCCCTGCTCCCTCACAGCCCCATGCCAGTACAGTGCTTTCTTGCTGGTTTTCCTATGAGAACAAGCATTGGAGAGGAGCGAAAGAACAGTCAGTTACTGGCATGGAGGAGAGGGTAAGATGTAAGAGAGCCCTTGGCCTTGTAATTAGAAGTCACTGATATTCAGTTGAAGGCAACAATTCTAATATTGTTTTCCCTCACTGCAAGTTCATCTAACTTTTCAAATAACAAGTTTCCACAAGCTTAACAACATATACAACAACAAATCCTTCAGCATTTGTCACAGTGTCTGAGAGCTCAGGTGAGACTCAAGCCCCTCTACATATTCCTGCTGTGTCAGATCCTAAAAGAATGCAGCTGGAGGAATGATAATAAAACGTTAGCTACTTGTAGAGATCAGAATGCATATAGCTCTGTAGAAGTTAAGTCTCTGCAGACAAATGGGATGTTTTATCAAAGGAGCATGTTAAAGATGGAAAAGAGAACATGCAGTATCAAGATTTGCTTTTGATCTTTGTTTCACAAAATTCCCTCTGAAAGCAACAAATTCAGTATTAATAATGCAGTAAGGTAGGTAGGAGCTTGCCTTGATAGCAATAGCAAGGTTTTGACAAATTCATGCAATTAAATGTTCAGGCTACTCAGTAGTATCTAGAGAAGCACAAGGTTTAGTAAGTGTTTTAGCTGACTCACCTGAACTGCTTGTTATTGACTAGATTTCTGCAAACTAGAAAGAAAAGTACACTACTCTCAGGTATTTTTTCAGTTTGAGCTCAACCCCATCCTTGTACACAAAAAATTTGCAGCCACTGAGCTCTAGAGTTTTCTAAAGCTAGAAAGACCTTTAAACTTTTCTGCAAATCAGTTGCCTAAACTATATCGAATCTACAAATCAGATCTACCTGATCTTCCACTGCCATTTTCAAGTCAGGAGCAGCAAAACCAAAGATAGCCAGTCAAGTAAGTGCTTACCTTTCATCAGGAGGGCTGGAGGCAGCTCCCTCACAACACTGGAGAGGTTTTGAACTTCCTATTGCACAAGATCACCATTTGAGCCCCCAAGCCCTGCAGATATCTCTGGGAAAAAGGCCCCACAAGCGCTTACAGTCGAGTCTGTATCACAGAATTGGGTGGAGAAGATCTTTGAGATCATCAAGTCCAACTGTTAACCCAGTGCTGCCAAGTCACTGCTATACCACTCCCTGTTTCAGGTGTTTTGGAAACAAGTCTTTTGCCTTTTTTGTCTCCTTGCAGGGAGCAAGCAATCGCCTCTCCAATCAAATACCTCTGATCATCCTGTCTTATGCCCTGCATGATTTTGGAGATAACTTACAGACCACAATGTTGCATCTTTTGCAAGAAAAAGACAAGTTAAGCTACTTCCTTCAGGAGGACAGTGAAGCTGCTAAACATAGGAGCTACCTTGGTCAACGAGTTAATCGTCTCACTAAAGCCTGCCAGTATTTGAGAGACTTCAGCCACTTGTAGATATCTTCATTTCTCAGTACTGTTCTGCTGTGATTTCCTAGCATTAACATTTTTTCCTTAGCATTTACAATAACTTTGTAAAGTCCCCTAATAATGCAATGCCAGAACATACCTTTACCACTCCTTTCACCCAGAGAGTAGCAATATCCCATTTTTATATATTTGCTTTATAAATTCTATAATCATTGAAATAATTATGAAAAGCTGAGAGTTGTATCTTGTTGTGGGTTTCAGTTTTTTTGGTTTTTAATCAGGATAAGGGTTTTCTGCTATATGTAATGGATCAAGTTTGTGGGTTATCAAGCTGACTTTCCTCTGTGCAGCTTACTGTGCAAGCCTAGTGATACCCCCCCCTCCCCTTCCCATTCTTTTCTTGTTGACATACTGTGGCTGTTGTCTTTCCTGACATTACTTGAAAGATGACTCTGCAAGGCATCACCACTATTAAGTCCCAGCCCCATAGGTAGCGAGGACAGACATAGTGGACATAGAAGTTCCAGCCTAGAGGGAAAAGAAAGCTAACTTCAATCTGATAGGTACATACACAGGATGCCACGTGGCTCCGTTTCTCCTTTTTTCAGTTCTCTGATTTGTGAAGAAAAGCTAAGAGCCTCTTTCTTTTGAATGCCAGAGAATTGCATGAAATATTGGGACCAATGGGTAATTTGGGACTGGCAAGATGGTAGGATTGGAATATCCAGAAAGATTAAACCACCCAGGATGTTAAACATTAGAAGCTTGTGTCTCGCTTCCTTTCTCATTCCCCACGCCAGATCAAGAACCACCTTTTCCAAAAGCTTTCATTTTTTCCAAAAGCTTTCATTTCCTGGAAACCAGTGCAAAATATAATACTGCGTGCTGCATTCATGACATCTTTCATATGAAGGATTTATTCTAATGGGCAACATTGTGCTTTGTGTAGTGAGAATAATGTCTGCATTCAGCTAAATAAATAAAATAATACGCGTGCACCAGTGTGCTGTGTCGTAATTTCTGAGATGCTTACAAAAGCAGCTTTCTCTTCAGGCTAGATATTATGGAGGATGCCTGACCCCAACATGAAACTGCAGGAGCAGATTACTGACTTCAGCGGCACAGCATTCCCCTCATACAGCTTCCTTAGCCCTGTCTAGCACTGCAGCCAGTGCTGCACGTTTCTGCAAGTGTTTTGTTACTACTGACTCGCAGTGCTGCGGGTAAAAAAACCATTAAAAAAGCTTGATACCACAAGTTTGTTTCTATTTTGAAAGCACTTTAAACTTCTCGACTGCTTCATGGTATCTCCCCACTGTGCACTCAATGCTCATGAGAGATGGAAAACACCTAGTCTCTCACTAGAGGAGTGGGTACACATTGCTTCAGGCAGCTCAAGTCCTAATAACAACACAGGGTGTGGCTACCTTGGCACACTGCCTTTAGGCTAAACTTCCTTATTTAATTCAACTTCACAAGTCAGAGTGATTTCATCAGAACTAGCCAGTAGAAACATCCAAAACTGCTGGACAGCCAGATCGCTTTCCCTCGGTTGGGTTTGTTCATGGACCTGAAATACTAGAATTAAAACAACCTCATGATATTTTGACTTGTGTTTGATAGTTTGTCTTTTTTTGTTTGCTTTGAGGTTATGTAAAATCATATTCTCAAGGCATTTCAGACGCTGAGTCCAGCAACTGCTCCCAAAATAATTCAAGTAAACAGATATAAACAACTACTAAAGAAAACTATTTAAAAAAAAAAATATTTATTTGGTGCAGTGTGTACAGGCAAGATTGCATTGAAGTACCAAAAGAGAAATTAAAACTAGTAGACTAATTTAATTAAAAAGATGTATCCTTCATAACAGGAGTGACATGGTATGGCTTTTTGATCCTCTGTAACGATTATAAGTTATTTTTAAAATCCTAGATAAGGTGGCACTCTTATTAATTACATTTTGCTAAAAAACATTTGTGCAGATATATAAAGGGGAGCTCTAAGGACATAAAAGCTGAATTTAATACATGAGGTAGTTCGTCTGGTTACCGAGAAATGCAGATTTGTGTTTCTTTGTATAGAACATCCAGCCCCTATACGTGTCTGTAAGCAGAGGTCTGTCGTTTGCAACACAGTCTTACTGTACAGTTTTGCTCTTTGTCTTTCATAGCAAGGAGAGTTCAGAAGTCAGCTTTGATGTGCACAGCTGGGGACCTCACCATCAGGACACTTTAACCGACTTCATCCTGATACAGCTCCAGAGCATCCCTCTCAGTAGCCTATGTTTTGAGAGTAGGCAGCAGGTCTTGCCCTTTCTGGATTGAGAGCAGCTTAACACAGAACAGCACTTTTAATTACGAGACAGTCAGACTGGTCTCACTTGAAATAAGGCGATTTGTGTGTGTCAAGATCCTGAGGATTTTTAACTACCTGAATATATATTCTTTCTCTTCTACCTCTACCATAGTGCATGAAAACTTCCCTTCATATATACCAAAAAAAACAGTCATTTCTTTTCAAGTTGCCAACCAGCAGCTCAGATTCAACATTGACATTACTCCACATTCAATTTAAAACAGTACTAAGGCAACTATCTTTGCATCTTGCTATGCAAATCTTAAATTGTAATTAAAATTGCCATTAAAAGCCTGTGACAAATCACCAAGTGAGTTAACTAAAGAGAAACATTTCAGCAAGTGGTTGGCAGAACAACTTTCTGCCAGGCACCGAAAAAAGAAGAAAGGTGCTCAT
>JAOXOE010026825.1:0-20321 GCA_028565055.1 Phoeniculus purpureus
ATGAGAAGGAACTTCTTCCCAGTGAGGGTGACAGAGCACTGGAACAGGCTGCCCAGGGAGGTTGTGGAGTCTCCTTCAATGGAGATATTTAAAACCTGGCTGGATGTGTTCCTGTGTGACTTGGTCTAGGTGGTCCTGCTGTGTCAGCGGGATTGGACTAGATGATCTTTCGAGGTCCCTTCCAATCCCTAATGATTCTATGATTCTATATTTTATTACAGGACTTGAACTGATGTGTTTGTTGTGTTGACTGTGGCTTTTCTGGGAAACATAAATTTCCATTCTGGACCTAAAATTTTTTTAGAGTTTATCAATTTTTATATACTTTTGTCCCAAATTTTCACTTTTGTTCTAATTGGCATCTTCTGACTGAGATGTGGGCAGCTGGAAAACAGTTGTGCCATAATCTCATCCAACCTCTTGCATGACGTTCTTCACAACATGTCCCGTGGTACTTCCTGCACTGTTTGTGTGGGGCACAGGACCTAAGTTGTGTGTAGATGAAAAAACCTTTTAGAAAGCTGAAGCTGTCTACTTTGTGTTTGCAGCAGGCAGTTGTAGCATGAGTTGGGCAGTGTTAACCTCCATCAAGGCTTGTGATATCTTACCAGCTGTTGTGTGTGTGTGTACTGTGGTAACAGCCACTGAACAGAAAAGTCTTTGAAGTTCCTGGCTGGCTGAGGAGCACAATCCCCTTCGTCTTTCAGCACTAGTAGTGCTCGCCAGGCCGTCCGGTACTACCGAAAATCCCCCTCCTTGTTCCCGATTGTGAACACTTTGAAAATGACTGATAATCAAACTGCTGTTTGCCTCTTGCTCCACACAAACAGCGGAAGTCACCTGTTTGGTCTTGATGAGATTCATACCTGTATAAGGGCTTTTAAAGATCCAAACCTGTGTAAGGGCTTTTTAGGTTTGTGATTATTAATGGAGACTTACAGGCAAGGAATCCCTTCCTTCAGCGACTGAAGGCTGCCATGTGAGGGCTTGCAGGTGACCAATGCTTGAAATAGTAAGTTTTGTGGAGCACTGCATGCCATGTTGGGCAAACTGTGGCCCTTCCTCCAGAGTAGTTTCACGACCTAGTAAAGGGACCCTGTGGAGCAGAATGTTGTCTCTCCTGCAAAATATGAAGACTAAACCCAGGCCTAAATCCCTGTTGTTTCATGACAGTTGGATGAAATGGATGAATAATCTGGGACTTCAGGTTGTTCTCTTGGGAATGGACCTGTGTCCCCACCCTGCTCCCTGCACATTATGGGAATAGCAGCACAGTCACAGTGTGGCTCTTGTCTCCCTATCACTAAGAACTGCTGCTGCGCTTAGGATAGAATATATAGCAGAGAAGAAACATTTCTCCACCCAACATTTCACAATCACAAGGGTTCCCTTAGTTTTAGCATTATATATTTGAGAGGTCTACCTGGCAAAGAGCTGAATGACCCCATTATCTCTGCAAAAGAGAAACCTATTTGACAGAAAATAGATGATTCTGTTAATACATAACAAGGTATGTGTGAATTCTGTGTAGGGGGTTAGAGCGGGACCAGGCTGTGTGGCTGCAGAGCTGAGCACCAAAGAGGACGGGGAGGCATGGTGATGCTTGGGGTTTAATGACACATATAAGGTCCTGGTTAAGAGCTGATGAGTATGGGGTTGCTGAGCTGACTCCTCTGGAGGGTAGTAGTAATGCACACACCACATGGATCCACATGAGTCTGGAGGGCCAGGGGACAGTATGAAGAATATTTGACGTTGTCTGTGAGTGACCAGTGACATTTTAGTCACTGAAGCCCTGAACTGCCTAAATGCCAGTTTGTTGATCTCAGCTTCAAGCTGTATCAGTGTAGTCAGCCTCCTGCTAGAGGAGCTGTACTTGGGGGCCTGCCTAGGATTGCAGAGAAATATTGGTCAGGCTTCCCCTACTCTTCCTAGATTCGCTTGGTGTGTCCCTAGTACCAAATGCTCCCTCCACAGCTTGCCCTTGCAGACTGTTAGTTATCACACTGACATTGCTTGTGTCATTCAATCTCAGGTTACTTTACAGGCACTGGAATAACCTCATGATGTTGTAATGAAACAGGGGTACAGATTTAGTCCTACTTTGCAGTGAAGAAATAATGCAAAGTACTTTAAAGCTCAAGCCTTCAAACTTGTGTTTAATGATAGACACTTCAATCAATTTAAACACTTACATGTACTACCTTGTCCTGATCCGTGAATGTTGTTCAGTGCTTGCAATCCTATTAATGACAGTTTAACTGGTGGGCACCCTTTGCTATTTGCTGAGGACCATCTCCTCCACATGGAAGCTCAAAATGTTTGCAGAAAACCTCTGATTTCATCCTAGTCAAGTCCTGCAGTGCGCAAGAAGGGTGTAAAAATGCCCTTTCCAGAACCATGACTGCGTGTCTAACTTTCACAAAGATACTGTAAAGTACTTTAAAATTCCCATTGGGCACTTGTTACTTCTTTTCTGGTCGAGGGTTCAAATTCTCAAGCTTTCCACAAGTTTGTCACCGCAACAGCTAAAACGTTCAAGGTTCCTCCTTTTGTGTATCCCATGGCTCCAGAAGTTGGGACTTCATGAAAATGTTATGAAATCCTTAACTCAGAAGGAAAAGAGGGCAGCTGGCATCTTGGGGAGTCTTACGTGAACCATAGCATGTACAACCTTGGCTATGCTCTGGGAAATGATGGGCTGCGAGTGGCACCTTCTTGTTCAGTTGAATTTTCTCATGAAATTTGTAAAGTCAGCACAACTGAGGGAGGTGAGGTCACTCCCCACTTGCCTTGTGCCTGGTCAACAGTAAAAGCATGTAAGCATTAAGTGCAGATTTTTCTTTAATTGGGTGAGATGGGATGTTGTGGAGAGAACCAGCTGTTACTCTCCTCCCCAGAGAAGCTTTAGGCTGACATAAGCCAGCAGCAGGGAAAGTGAGAGGGATGGTAAGGGAGAGTAGGCGTCAGGTCTCATGCCTTCCCAACCAAATTGCAAGCCTGTCACTATCAAGCCTTGAAGCACACGGCTCAGGAGGCAGTTGACATAGGTTAAGGGCTCCAAGAGCAGCAGAAGTACCATGGCAGTGCCCATCATGGCAGGAGTATCACAGCGGGGGCTGGTTTTTTGCACCTATGTCAAGGCTCACTGATGGTAGTGAAGGAACCTCTATCATCTTGAAATCAAATCAGAGATTGGCTCTGGCTAAGCCCTTGGTGGTTGGTAATGAAATTCAGGAAATTCCAGGCACAAGTGCTGCTTCATCTCCCTCTGCTTTTATCTGAACAACCATAGTAATGAATACAGAGGAATGGAGGATCTTGAAGGCCATGTCAGATAGCTCACTCTGCAGGGTGGCCTCTCAAATACTTGCAGAGAGTAGGTCACTGTACAAGCATTTCACTTCCCCTGGCAGGGAGCAGAGAGATAGGGACATACCAGAGGGAAGGGGTGTCATTACCGATGTGTTTGTCCATCACTGCGTGCGAGTGAGATGATAAGGTGCATCTGGCATGAGGTCTTAGTGCGTCTCTTCCCTGCTTGCTGGCATGGTGAGCTAGTGTGCTGCCCTGTGTTACGGCTCGTTGGTTCTGTGCGTGAAAGAATTCAATTCATTTCATCTTTCATTGACATCGCTGTGTGGGAGAAGGGGTAACCCTTGCTTTTTGAACTCTGACGTGCATGAAATCTCATGCATTCTGCGTATAAGGATCGCAGCTAGTGGCTGCGCCAACACGCAGCTGCAGAAACACCACGGGATAACGTAACAGCCATGACCTGCTGCGAGACATGCCAGCTTAGGATGCTCCTATGTCATCATTGGTCTAGCTGGTAATTTTTGGAGGTAACATAGCTGGGATGCAGGATGCTGGTTCATCACATCTGAAATGCTGAGGAAAGGATTGATTTTGGTAATCCAGCAGATTTATTTTAAAAAAACCCTAAAACACCGCTACTATCATCTGCTTGCCTTGGGGACTTCACCTTGAATCAGGACGGTCTAATTGTACAGAACAGTAGGAGTAAAATTGTCTCTCACCCAGGGAGGCTGTGATTCCAGTTTGCTCTCTTTAAATGAAAAGCAACGTTTTCTGATTGGGGTTTTTTTTTAAATAAAAAGCTTTAAAAGATTGAAAACAAGTATCAGCTGCCAGGATTGAAATGAAATACTCCCAAATTGCTGATATAACATTTGACCAAGGAAAATGTTCTTTGGTTAACATTTTGAGAAATGCTGAGGTTCGTACTTGTAATTATTATTTGTTTCCCCGTCTTTGGAATAGAATTTTCCTTTTGAAATATCAGAAGAATCTCTCAGGACTGGAAATCATTTCCCCCTCACTTTCCTCGTCACTACTGCATTTAGACCATTGTTAAGAGGGGGGTGCCAGGGTGTGGGAGTTTTTCCCAGTGTTTTTTTTTAACCCCAGTCTAAGCAGAGTTAGATGATCCAATACTAAAAACAGCTGAGTCCAGTCTTGCATTACAGCACTGCTGTCACTGCTACTGGCTGAAGAGCCCTTTTCTTTTTGGGGGGTGTGTGAATTGTGGGGCCTGTTTTTGCAGCACAGACAAGGCCATAATTATTCTCTGAGTGTGGGGTGGGTGATGTCATGCTGTTGCAGAACGTAGGCTCTGCATCTGGTGAAATAGCTGCGTATTTCGAGATACAGGGAAAGAGCCCTCGTGGCTGTGCAGGAGCATCAGACGTTTCATTAATGCAGTGCTGTCCTAATTCTACTTTCATGAAATAAAGAGCAACAGACGCGTGGTGCCTTGTTCATGTGTGGGGTTCTCATCTGCAGAGCTGTGCAGGGTGTGCATGCACACATGCATGCGTGCTGTTCACGTGTGCTAGCATATATATGTGCAGAGAGACCAACAATAGGCTGCTGTGTTTTACAAGGAACTTTTTGCTTAAAAAAGTAGATTTTAAGTAATTGTTAGTATTTTCAGTCATTTACTGCCTTGTTTAAACGTACCCTTTCTACCTTGCCCCTCATTCCCAGCAACAGTCACCAGTTTTTATCACAGCAGGGATAGCTTGCTGGGCATTTCCAGTGTTCGAGGAGGTTAGTGGAGGGGGTTAGAGACTGGGTTGGCAGTGGAAGTTTTGTTGCTGTATGTTCGCATCAGCAAAGGTCTGTGTCTGTATTGGGTGTGTTGGCAACAGCCAGAGCACAGTAGATCATCCCAATGAAAAGGGGAAGGTGGACAACAGAAGATACTCTCTGCTAGGCTTGTTTATTTACCTTGGTCACCAACCAGAGATCTGCCAAGGTGCACAATTTGGCTGCTGATCTGCGCGTAAGCTCTTACCGCTACTCTTCTGTGCACATGTGTCTCAGTGCTCAGTTTAAGGCTTGCAGATGTGTGATTTTCTGCTCTATGTACAGCCCTATGCTGCAGTTTGAAGATTGGAATTGCATACGTTCACCATGTCCATGGTTTTGAAGCTGGGTGTGTTTCTAACATCACAGGCTTGCAGGATGACACAGGCTTACTCACTATGAACAGCATGTTCACACAGGAACAGAGGAATGGAGTCACTTCTTGATGAAACACTGAGTCCCGTGGCTTACGGGAGCTGCTTTGCCTTAAGGTTGCTGTACAGTTTCTTCCAGCTCAGCCTGTTGCCCATTAGTCCAATCTGGCTCTTGCTCAGAAGTGGTGAAAATAGAGAATTTCTTGTTCCAAAGCAGCAATCGAGCTGGTGGCCTCAGTCCAAAAAACCTCCCAAACAGCCCCTCTAGAGCTGGCACAACAGACACCCTCTTTCCTTATCTCTTTAGCCTTGATAGATCTCACAGCCTTCCCCTGCACTGCTGCAAGGTCCTGCAGCTCTGCTGTCCTGTGTGGCAGGGGACCCTGGGCTGGACAGGGCAGACTTATGCATCTTTCTCTGCTGTCATGTGAGGATAGGTTCCCTGTCACAGCAGGCAAACGCTCACTCTCTCTGCACTTTCTTCCTTGCTGCCAGTGGTATATAGAGTTCTGCGAGTTCTGAAAACCCCCTGAAACAAGTACAAATGAGAGAACAGGCTTAGCTCTCGGCTCTTTGTAGAGTCACTGGCAGTCTTCTCCTTTACACAGCACACAACTTCTTCCTTTCTCTTTGCTCATCTCTTAAGACTATTTTCCTTTTGCTCTTTCCCATTCTCTTTCACTCCAGGGGTAAAATAGTGCCTTAGCTGAAAGCTGTAGGGCCACAGAGTCAGTCCTTTCCTCCTGCTGGTACATGCTTATCTGCCTGAGGGGTTTCATTTAAATCACAGGTTAGGTGTGTGAACAACTACTCCGCAGCAACTAGTGAAAGAAAAGTTCATAGTCCAGTCCTGGGAAAAAAGAAGGCAGCTTCACATTATTTTTGAAAGTCACTCCAAAGAAATCCCTTTCACTTCTATAATAATTCCTTCTCCTGGGACATCTCTCTGCAATAGCTGTCCTCTTCCTTTAAGTGGTTACATATTGGGAACGTGATACCCTGCCAGAAAAGGCTTGATTGCTCTACTTCAGGCTAAATTAACTGAAAGAAGGAAAGGAGCTTTATAAGATTGGTGCTTTCTGCTAATTGTTCTGCAGAGAGGCTTTTGCTGGCTTCGGTCTTTGTGCCAGGTAAAAAAAAATCTCACTGCGTTGTTGTTCACACTTCTTTACTGAGGGGGATGTTTCCAGCAATAATGTCAGGGCTGCTTCTCTTCACCATCCCCGGACATGTAGATGTAGGACTTTGGGAGAGGGTTTCATGGTGGACTTGACAGTGTTTGGTTTACAGGTGGGCTCAATGACCTTAAAGGTAGTTTTCAACCTAAAAGATTCTGTGATTCTTCTCAGATGTGTCTTTGTGAATCAGAAAAAGCACCACTGACATTTTTAGAGGGGAGCAGGTATAAATCTTGCAGGGGAAAACAAAGAGTTAAGCGTGGCACATCAGACTTATGGATGGACTAGATGATCTTTCGAGGTCCCTTCCAATCCCTAATGATTCTATGTGGCTACACAAGCCCATCCACAGGCTGAACTCTTCATGTTCAGGTAGTCCCAGTCCTTGCAGTAACTCCTAGGTTTGTAGGGACTTTTGGTGCATCCATACGTGATGGTGTCCCTAACTGATGCTGCCAGAGGTTTGCAGGGCAGCCTTGGGCGAACTGCATTACATTTGCAATGCAGCTGATATGAAATAGGGCAGAGATGCCAGCAGGGATCCTGGCAGTAGTTGATGTGATCTGCTGTGTGATGTAGTTTGGCCCAATATTTTCTTTTCTTTTCTGTGATATATGTGAAAGTACCAGTCAAAGCGTTTTGAAGCCTTTAATTCATAACATATTCCACGTCATCCTTATGTCAACAGGCACCTCAGCAGTATTGTGAGTCTGGATTCTCATAGTCCTGAAAGGAATAGTGAACAAGAAAAGCACCTTCTAGAGAACTTCCTGTGCACAAACAAAGTGGGCAGAATGACCCTGTTCACTCCATCCTGGCGTATCACTTTCTGCCCTAAATTCTGATTTTTGGATAGTTGAATCCAGAATTTTTTATTGGTTTGCCTTAGCTTTTATATTTAAAGCACTGGAGTGCTATACCTTCTCTGTGCTGGATGTGCTCCAGTCTAAACAATCTCCACTCTCCTTGTCTGAATTCCCTTCTGTAGTTTCAGCTGAGTGCCAAAATCTGTCCTGCTCCTCTGTCTAAGTTGTCATGTGCTGTTCCTTGGGGCTGTAGGACATCTCATGTTCTCCTCCCTGGAAGCTGCGGTATATTGGTAGTGTGCGAAGCAGGGTCTGCGTAATCCTTTGGGATCTTTCAGGATAAAAACTTACTCCATAAATACTTTGTGATTTTCATTGTCAGTCTGGATTCAGGAGTGAAATGTTCCTACTTAGTTAAAGCAGGATGAAGTGTCTATTTTCATATTTGTTTAATTGAACCACTCAGCGTGTCCGATAGTAATGGCTTTATTTGAAGCATGTGGTTCTTGTGAGCTGTTAAGACACCAATAGCATTTGGATTAGTCTTTCTGCCAAGAAAGCTGGGTCAATTCTTCAGGAAAATAAAAAAACTAAGGCAAACTTTATTTTAACAGTGTCTTGAGTTTCACTTCAGGTTCCATAAATATTTGTCAGTGTTCCTTCTGTAAGGCGCAGGCGAGCCCTTGGCAAGACACGAGGTCTATCTCCAGAACACAGAATATAAATAAATTCCCAAACCATGCTGGAGAACTGGAGGTAACTTTAGCCCATGCAAGAGACCTGAAGCCAAGCGAAGGGTTGATCATGGTTCTTAAATTACTATTTGTATAGAGGACAGGAATGGGGATGGGGGGGGTTGAAGAAAAGATATGAAAATATAAACGTGAGTAGATAGACGTATGTGGGAGCCCACACCATCCTGTGCAGAAAGGTGGAGGTCATTTATGAAGGCAGTGACAGAAATGTGACTTCTGCTTGTATTCCAGCTGCTGTCTGTTCCTGATGCTTCCAGGAAAGTAAACAATATTTTTTCATGCCTAGAGGATAAGGGAGGAAAATTTCACATTGACGAGGACTGGTGATGCCATCTGTGGAGCCATCCTATGTGTCCCCTTCCCCCAATTTCTGCTGAATACCTTTGATGGTCCTGAGAACTTGGTTTACTTCTGTGGTTTCCAGAGCCATATCTAAGAAAAAAGAAGTAGCCCATGATGGTTTCAAAGACTCGCCTTTAGTTAAGTACTTCACCAGAGGTTTAGGGCTTTTGATTTAAGAGCAAGCCCTGTTCAGTGCAGATGAGGGGGGAAATAGCTGAAATTTTATCCCATCCCTGACCACAGATTGAGATTACCAAAGCAGCACAAAAGCAGGGAGTCAGAATGAAGGAGGTGTATTGAAGGAAGCGGGACCTTGGCTTCTAGCAACGTGCTCTGGTCGCTGGATCAGCTCCAATAAAAATTTAAATTCAGACGAGCTGAATGCCGTATTTGTCTGGTTAAGGGGGAGGAAGGTGGGGATGGGTGAAGCTTTTCCCTCTACCTCTGAATGTTAAAATAATGGTAGTAGGATGTGAAAAGTACATGTTCCTGAAGCATGGACTCATGTAATAGCAGATACTTAGCGACTGGGTCTTTTTGTCCTTCTTTACGTGCATAAGCTGAGAAATTACAGTGCGTGGATAAATACAGACGTCAGAGGGGTTTGCTGGACAAGAACAAAAGTTGTAGTGAGATGGGACCCTACTTGTCCACTGACTTTCCTACAAAGTGCTGGAAAATTTGATCTCCCTTTAAATTAATGGAAACTGAGTATTGCTCACACTTTGCAGTACTAGACAGTCTCTTTGCATGCACAATTTCCAGCAGTGATCAATGACTTCTATGCCAGTCCTCAGTTGTCCGCAAGTACGAACAGAAAAGAGCAAAAGAACCATTAACCCCATGTTTTCCGCTCTCAGACAGCTGTCTGGGGCCCTACAGCGGTTGATACTCTATAGCTTTCTGTTCCTGCCACACTGTTCCTACCTATGGTTTTGGAAAGAGTAACTGAGGTTTGCTAGCAGTTCCTTAATCTGGCTACTATGGATATGAAGTCAAAGAAAAGAAATCAGGTAACAACCTCCATCTGCAGAACTACTTCTGGTTTTGTGACTGGGGTTAATACACAGTGAGCAGTCAGATCATTCTTTATTTAAAACTACCCTCAACGAGACAGGAAGCATCCTTCCAGGAATGCTTGGAAAATTGTTTGGACTTTTATGTCAGTGAGATAACTGGAGGCAAAAACTAAACAACCTTAAAGCTAGCAAAGGTTTAGCCAGACAGGATACTTGTTGAACTCTACAGACCTAAGTGTTGACTCCTATCCAATGTGAGCCCAGTTTCTTCTCAGTGTTCGTGTGTGCATCTTTCCATGGCTGCAGGAACAATTACCAGCTCATAAACAACGGTTGAAATGTGGAGTGTGTCCCTGCTTGGGAGCTGCTGCCCTGGGTCACTTCCTGATATGTTCCCCCCAAGTTGCCCTGGTCTGTCCGGAGTACTGTCCCTCACGCTTGTTATAGATAGATATGTGCACAAAGGGAGTGAGTTCAAGGCATCCAGAGTGTTGCAAACTCATCACCTACTTCTTCTCATTCTTTTTCATTCTTAAGGCACTAATGTTTTTAATCCCAAGGTAGTTTTTAAAAATTGATGCAGTTTCAGTTATACTTTGGAGCTTCATAAAACTTGCTAATAAACCCTTTGCAACCCATTTTTCAGTCCTATTCCTTTAGGTATCTCATTCCAATGGCATGGTTTGGCAACTGGCTTTTGGCCTTTCCACACCCTGACCGCAGGAGGGGCAGAGCCACCATTAACATTCACTGACAGGGTGTGTAGGGATGGTCTTGGTACTGTTGGGTCAACTGTTGGACTTGATGATCTTGAAGGTCTTTTCCAACCTAAATGATTCTGTGATTTTATGATGCTATACAGATATTTTGCTGCCTTTGGGCCAAGTAGCTGCATTACTGGGGAGACAGTGCAGCGTTGGCAGGAGCTGCTGCTGAGCACAGACTCCCAGCTAAAGCAAGAGGAGAGATGCTGGCTTTGTTTCTGCACTGAGGGCTATGGTTTACATGGCTTCATTGTGTTGCACAGGGCTTTCCTGCCCTACAGCTTGACTTGCTCCGTGACAAATTATTCCTTAATTGCTGGATGGCGGAAGAAAAGCTTTACAGCCCTGAGGTTATTCCTAACAAATCAGGTTACAGAAGCCTTGAAAATTATATTGAGCAAAAAAGCAGCACCATGAGGTTCATTGGGTGCTTGGGCTGGGTTAAGCTTGACTAAGGCAATGTGCTAATGAAGCTTGTTAAAATGCAATTATACTTTAATGCTGTGGATGCAGAAATGAGGATAATCAGCAAAGAGATGCTAGAGAAGCTGTGATTAGTGTGATTTGTGTGTCACTGCTGTGCTCAGGGCCTTCACCCCACTGTGCAAGGTGTTGTCTGAACATAAGAAGGCTGTGCCCAAAGAACTGCCTGTGGGTGCGAACATAAATGATGATGACAGGAAGACTGAGTGATGGGTGGAGCAAAGCAGCAGTGAAATCATGTTGACCAAGAAGGACCAGCAGAGACATCAGGCTAAGCTGCTGCCTGGTGGTGATGGGTACCTGGTGCAGAGGAACGTTTGGCACCTCAGCCAGTGCTGGTGGGGACCTGCTCCCACATCAGGCAGGCGGTTTGGCAGAAAATGCCTGTGATTTTCTTTGAAAAATGTAGAAAGGGAGGAGACAGTTTGGGCTTCTGGAAGAGCTGAAAAAGTGTAGACCTCTAGAAAGGAAGAGGTGATTTGAACAGAGAGCAGAGAGCACGAGGAGCCTCGACAAGTAAAGAAAAGTAGCAGCTGTTCAATGTGTGAGGGAAAGGGAGAGCTAGATGCAAAGAGAAGCAAATATGGCCAGAGCAGTGTCTAGAAACAGAGTAGGAATGAGGCAAGGATGTGCTTTGTCAAAGCTGGAGCAGAGGAGTCGTGATGAAATATGGCAGCAGCCTAGATATAGACTGCAAACGAGTGGATGGACAGCCAAGGCTGGGGCTTATCAGTGAGCTGCAGAAAAACTCTGTGGCTCATGATCTGAGCTGAGATGTGGAGAGCTAGAGGAAGAGATGAGTGGGCCTGAGCGACAGGCAGGACAGTAGCGGTGGTGTCTGCAGCAATTAAGGAAGGAGGTGGGAAGAGGGAGGAAGATTAAGAGCTCTAAGCTTGAACTGACAGCTTGACATCCACGAGACATCAGGGAGACAGGCGAGGGTTTCATCGGGACAGAGAGAGACAGGCTCGGGTGATAGGATCAGACAACTGGGGGGACTGATTTATGCGAGAAGATTAAAAGAGTAGCTTGTAAATATATGTAGAGCTTGGCTAAGTGACACCTGAGGGGACAATAACTGTCTACAAATGTATGAAGGGATTTGATACTGGAGCCAGGAGGAGGGGGAGGGAACATTTTAGGAGTAAAGATGAACGTTTTGACTAGAGACAGTGGAATAAGGTGGAGCAAAGTGGACTGCATTGCATGAGTAGAGAAAACATCTCCCCTGCAACACTGGGAACAGTTTTGTGAGTCTCAAATCCTGCATATCTGGTACCTTCCCATCTGCAACTCTGCCATCACAGGGTGCCTGGCAATCTACTATTTGTCCTCACAGCACCCCATGAGATGGAGATATTCCTGTGTGCAGTTGTGACGCTCCAGTACCCTGTGTGACCCCTGCTACCTGACTTGAATCAAGGACCTAAGAAAGTATCTCAGCCATCATGATTTCTTTCCTTTTACTTCCCTCTTTTCTAAAAGGTCATAGAATCATTAGGGACTGGAAGGGACCTCAAAAGATCATCTAGTCCAATCCCCCTGCCACAGCAGTCAGTCCTGTTTGTCTCAGTACAGTGAGATAGATTGGAAAGACACCTAATGGGGCTCCTCCAGCCCTTATTTTTTGTGGTTTTCTCCTCATGTTTTGTACAACTTTTTGCTCTTTCTGAAGTTCTATTCCCTTTTGAAACCAAGGGAAGAAGCAGCAGGTATTACTTTGTTGTTCGTTCCTACGTGAGTTCCTCATGCACGTGCAAGAGAGCAAGTCTGAGAGGGAACAACTGGAAGTGGCGTGTTCAGATAGGGAGGTAAGATTGGAGCAGTTTTGCCTCAAACATGCCTAGAACTGATCCGTGCCCTGGAGAGCAGTGGGAATAGGGTGCAAGCACAGTTGAACTATTTTGTTGAGTGCTTTCTGGTCACAGCTATAGTAACTGTCGGTTTGGTTGCCAGGTGTGTGGTTTATTTCCCTAAGGCAAATGGCAGACTGGGCAAATTCAGACCAAACTCCTCCAGGAGTGCTGCTCTGGGATGTGTCAGCTGAGGATCTCAAAACACATACGCAACACTTTGCAAAAAATGACTCAGTTTCCCGTATGGTGAAATAGGGGTGATCTGAGGTCAGAAAGAGAGCTTGTGGGAGGTGGAGGAATGGTACATACTGAGTATTTTGAATCCCAGTCCTGTGTTGGGCTCTTTGTGAGCTTTACAGTCCAGAGCTTTGTCTCTGCCCACGGCCTTTTCAGGTATTCCAGGAGAATACACGGGGTATTTTGCAGGACCTGGGGTTCTGGTTACTCTGAGCAACACTGATCAGAACATGCGAGGGGTTTCCTCCTGGTAAATTTTATCAAAGCACAAACTAAAAGACATCAGAAAAAAAAATTGAACTCTCCCAACTTTTGTGATCATGGTTTTCTAGTGAAGATTTTGCTGTGATACCAGACAAAGGTTGTGACTTGAGAGAAAACATTTAGAGTTCTGCTTCTTAAGGTAAATACTTAACCATCTCCTGCCCAAGTGCCCTTCTTGTGCCTATCAACATCTGGCTGGTTTTTGGTGTCTTAAGATGACATCCATGAGGCAACACTTTTTAGAGTAGTTCCATCTCCACCCCTTCCTATAGCTTTTGTTGACCCTACTAGCTGATTTCAGACAAACGTGCTTGAGCAGTGATGTAGCAGCTAAGAAGTTCTTACAGAATTTGTGAAAATGGAAAGCCCCGTAGACAGGAGTGATTTTTAGAGCGCCACATCGAAGTATCATCAGACTCTTGCACTGTAGTAGGCACTGGGAATTTTAGCTGCAGAAGTTGGTGAGGCCACTAGAAACTAAATGTGGTTTGTCTGGCTGTATTTGGGGTAACTGTAAACCCATCTCTAGCTGGGAGTCCCCCTAGTAGAGGGTGCGACAGAGACACTAGGTGTGGTGGCTAAATGTCTTTCCATTGCAAACAGCTACATCCCCAGTCTGGGGTCACACAGGCATCAATGCGAGACATCAGGAAGACATGAACTGCTGATGACAATTGCACCTCTGTGTGTGAAGTGCACAGGGTGTCAGACTCAGTACCCTAGTCTCACCGAGCCTTAGCAGTAAAAATAGGTGGTTCCTAAATAACACAACACCAAAGTAATCTTTTGCATCTCTTCTTGTAGTCTTCAGCTGTGTTTTAGTGGTGTAACGCTTAGGTAGAAACCACAGGTCTCCTTTATTCCCCACAGGGAGTTCATGTTTGACCTGGGCAGTCATGGTTAAAAGCAGAGCTCCCTGCTCCAACTTTCACTTCTGTTTCTGAAGGTGTGGGTTCTTTCTGAATATTTCCCTCCTCACCCAATATTGCTGAAAATGAGCCTGAAGTGTTGACAGACAGCAGCACACTCAGAGTGTAGGAATCCAACATAAACAGACTTGCTGGTTGTGTACTTGGACATGTTCAGTGAGGTCTCTCCTTTGATCTTCCCTGCACTATCCTAAAGCCCAGCAAGCAAAGGCTAAATAAACAGACCTTTGATTTCAAGGCTGTTTGGAGCAGAGGTCTTGTAAAACTTTTATCAATGGCAGAGCTGAGCTACTGAAGTCCCTCTTGGACTGTAGGTGCTGCAAGAGTAGCAGTGCGGTTTTATTTATCCTACTGTCCCTCTTTCTCCTCCCTTCCCATAATAACAAACATCTGGGGATATGAGTCAGCTTCATCTTGGTTATAGCATACTAGTTTCTCTAGGAGAGACACCTGCTTATAATCTGCTCTATGGTTAGTGGAGAATAAGCTATATGAGATACTACAGCTATTGGATCCCACAGCCATGCAGCTTTTTCTTAATGCACGTCATAAAGATGCTTAAATAAATCGCATGGGACGCAGCCGTGGGAAGTGCTCACATTACTAATCCTGCGTGTTCAACACTGCTAGGTCAAACCCCAGAAAACCAGTACTCTGGCTTAAATAGCGTGAATGTTACAACTAATTGGATTTTATTTATTTGCTTCTTGTTTTTGAAGCACTTAGTGATTCCCAATGATCACAAAAGGTCACAAATTTCCTTTCATGTTCAAATAAACAGGAGATTCTCCTCCAGGATTACGCCTTTACAAAAGAGACCTTAAGTAGCAAGCACCTAATATCACGAGATTTAAAAAATAAAATAGTAAATGCTGGCAAGTCCCCCTCAATGGATGAAACTCAAGAGTTAGATTGGCTGCTGCTTTCTTTTAATTCAATATTTTTATCTTCTGGTAGGTTACACAAAGGAGGCTTTGGCTTCCCTTCTACCCACCGTGGAAAAGTGATATGAGGATGAGATCTTGCCAAGATATTTTATTTTAATAAGTGTTTTCAATTTTCCCTTCTTTTCAAAAATAAGAACCACTGTGCTTAGCTATGATGAAGCCCAGGCTGCTCCTGCTGGGCCAGTGCTGTGGTCCCTACTGCTGGGGCTGTTATCAGCCCCAAACTCAGTTTAGCTCAGGGCCAAAAATTGGAGCATTTTGCTCAGCCTGAACAGTAGCTATTGCTTCTTATCAGGATAATTGCCAAATGATGAATTCATTGGCCAGTTGCTCCATGCCAGCACTGCTCCTGCTGCACCTTCTTAGCGGTAAAGCTGAGATGACCAACTCCTGACAGTAAATGGTGGTGTGTCTTTTGCACAGCCTTAAAGGATGACCTCTCTCACACTGCTTTAGTCACCCACCGATCCTTTACCGTATGTAAAACAGTGACTTTGTTGTCCCTTCAGCAGTGAATTTTGTCTCATGTCAATCAGTGAAGCCCACAATTAGGTAAAGTGTTTCTAATCACCCTTCATTTGTTGCTCTTTCATGGCAGTCCTTTGGTCCCGGAGGGGATGTGCAGCACAGTTTGTGATACACAGCAAATTGATTTTACACATTTCCATCTTCTATCAATGAGTCTTCCAATGGGGTTGCACTGTAATCAGATTGGAGATTGCTACGGCATAGCCTTGGGGAAAGGATTGGAATTTATATGCAATAAAGATTAGGGGATTAGCAACTGATTAGGAAAGTGCTGATTTATCCATCCACAGGTAGAGCCTGGGGTCTTGAGTGTCTGCTGCTTTCTGACCTTGGGCTTTGACCTCTTGACTCCTCACTTAGAAATTCCAGTGTGCAGCACAGAGTGATTTCTGAAGTGGCTTCTCTCAAGAACAAGTTCAAGTTATTACAACAGTAAACATCCTGATTTCTATGAACAGAGCAGCTCGGAAACCTTTAGGCTAGTGGCCACACTGCTCTGATGTGCATTGGCCAGGCTGAGCAGCCAGACTGTGGTAATGCTTTAGTCTGCAGTCAGGAATTCCTGCGGACAGCTGGTGCAATGTGCGTGTGTCGGTACGAGCACGTGCACGATGGGGATAGAGCAGCGAGATGCTATTTCCCCATGCCTAGCTTTCCTAGAGAGCTGGTATGCTCTCCAGGTTTCTCCCCCTGCACACACTTGCAGGAGGGTAGCTGGGACTGTACATTACCAGACTGTGAGGTAATAGCAGTGCACATTAATTGCTATTCCAGTGTAGCTCTAGCTACCTGACATTGCGTATCAGTGCGTGGCCCGCCACTGGAGTGATGGCATTTGAAATGACAGAGCAATTGATGTCAGCACGACTCTCGTATGCACCACGGCTGCTGAAGTTGGGGCAGCTCAAATAAAGCAACTGCGCTGACAGTCACAGGCTGTGCTAATGCTGGGGGGTTGGTAGTTTGTCCGTGTATCAGATAACAATTAACACCATGTCTCTACTCATGCAGATTTATAGAGGTAAAAGGCAGGCAATAGGGGATGTTCAGCGAAGAAGTCTTTTGGACAGTCTGAAATGGATTTCTTCTCCAAGTATTTATTTTTAGGGTTTCGGTTGAGGTAGCACGTGCCCGTGTTGGGTGCTTATGTCAATAGCTTTCGTCTGGAGATAGGCCACGCTGGTGTGCAATAGAGGTGTAGGGAGAATACCATCCACCAGATGAAATGAAGCAGCTTTTGAGGAGCAAGGGGTGCAGCAGAGCTTCAGACATACCAGGTGAAAGGCACTGCTTTTATCTGACCTCAGAAGCATAACAGTCCCAGGAGTGCCCAGAGAAGCACCTGGCAATCCTAGGAACAAACCCAGATGCTGTGGTCAGACACAGGAAGCATAACAGAATGACAGCTCTTTACTATCTCCTTCTAGAAAAACTAATAGAGCCTACTTCAGAGTGTGTTAATTTTGCTGTCGTGAGCAGAAGAGGAGGAGCAGTGGAAGTGGATCTGTTTGAAGCTGTCCCAGTTGTAGGCAGGCTGTAGAAATCAGAACCAGCCTATGTCCAAGGCACCAGCTGAGCCCTCAGACTGTGCCAATGATAACTTGAGTTTTCATAGCCAGTAAGTCACTTGTGCAGGCATGGTTACATGTTTTAACACTGAGCTGTGACACCAGACCAGGGTTGATTCATCTGAAGAAAATGGTACTACTTTCCTTTGGGTATGGCCAGGAGCTGAGGCTGTTTCCTGTATGAGATTTGTGTGTTCTGCGGGTCTGAAGGGTTCGACCTGGCTCCTGCCAGTACTATTTGTTACCTAGTGCTGTTCCATCAGATAGTGTGGGCTTCAGTGTCTGGGCAGCAGGAACCAGATGTGGAACCAAATGTGAATGTTGTAAGGATTCAGTGATGGTTTCCCTCTTGTCGTATGCATGAGACTTGGGGTCTTGGGAGTTTAAATGGAAGCCTGCATTGAATCAGCCCTGCAAGCACTTTCCTTTATAATGCATTTAAGTATTTTCACCTCCTGGAAGAGACATACAGGTGTGTCTAAGGTAGCTGGTAGAATGGCACAACAGGAGCAAATCTTTAAAGTGAAGTATTTGGTGCTGAAGAGGTGATGTTCACACTATAGGCATTTTGGGAGTTTATTCTGGATTAGCTCCAGTCTGGACACGTAGACTGAGCACTTGTTAATGGAAATCCAAGAGCACAGCTTCTGCTTTTGTTTTACCAGGGACCCAGCTAGCAATTGCTGCAGTGTCTGCAACAGCAGCTGGTGGGGACTGGTAAGATTGGATCTGTAAAGCAAAGCATCTGATGCTGAAGATCCAACATCCCTTTTTCAGATAAGTGTTTCACTTCAGACTAGCTCTAGTCTAGTCCTATGAAATAAATGCCTGTCTGAACTGGAGCACCCCTTGCAGTTCTGTTTCACATAAAAGCAACTCAATTTATGGGCACCAAAACTGTGTCTTGATGTGAACCAAAGTGTAATTGGTGGGGGTGATAAAAAATTTAAATCAGACCCTTGGGTCTAGAGAGCTAGACAGAGTGCATCCATCACACCTGAACACACGCATGAACTGGAGGTTTTGGTAGATCAAAGGTGCATCGCTTCAGGCAGAATTTTAAAATGCTGCTGTCTGAGAAGGTGGAAGGCCAGCTCTGCTTCAGGTTTTTTCTTTGGAACAAGATACCTTGGTTTTGTTTTCTTTAAAATTTTTCTTCTGGGGCAAGACAATATTTTTAATACGTGTATACACATATGCAGAAGATATATGTAGGTGGGGGGGTTTTGCTCTTGTGATTTTTCTATGTACTTTTAATTTATTCCTGACCCAAATCAAAACCTCGTGTTTTACAGATTTTTAAATCAATATACTTTCCAGGTCCCAACTTTTTTGTTTGTATGTGTTTCATTTTAATAGGGTAAAACTATGAAACAACAAAAAAAATATCTAACTGAAAAAGGGAATATTAGAAAACTGATCAAGTTCTTGGTTCTTGACAAACATGTCATTTTCTATCAGAAAATTACATCTCTGAAAAACATTCCACCTTGAGTCTGCCCTGCAGCCATTCAGTTAGAAGCACTTTCTATTCTAAAGAAGCCTCCAGAGATATCTTCAGCTATTAAATACCACAGTGTTTTTCTCTTGGTGGTCACCAGCAGACAGTTGTTACCACCTCGTTGTGGTGACCAAACTTAGAAGCTCTGGTGATGAGAAGGATGAGGGCAGCCTTCATTTTCCAACAGCAAAAGGCTTGTGGACATTCTGGCACTTTGTCCTGTTTGAGAGTGTTCAAGACGTTTGGTTTTTCCTGAGCCCTTAATGCCCTTATCACACCTTTTCCTTCTTGGGTATTGGGAAAGGCCAGTAATCAGCAGCATTGGATGGAAGAGCTTAAATCTTCTCCAATTTCATCCCTTAGAGAGAAATCTGTTTAAAAATTTTGAAGAATATCTGGAGGAAACCCAAGTTCTTGTATACAAAGGAAAAAGGCTCCTGTGTCAGTGTATGGCTGCTGTGGACCAGCAGGAGGGCAAACCAACTGCTTAAAGATCTGCATTCACACCATTTCTGAATATGGCACCGAGTCAACCATCGTGGTTTCTGTTTCCCTGCAGACATAAACAATGACACTTAACAATTTCCTGCTTGCACAGCTCTCACACAAACGCCTGTCTTCAAGGGAAATGGCTAATTACTTATTAAACCTTGTACTGTGCTTAGACTGGGTTAAATATTGACTACTGAAGTTCAAGGAGAATCCGTGTCACTGAGTAGGAAGTTGAGCATCCTATTTTCTAAGAGCTGTTCGTGCTGCATGGAGTCAGGAGGGACAAAGAAGGGGCGAGAACCAGAGCAGATTGTCTCAGAAGTTTGAAGCGTGAGGTTTTGGAACATGACTGCAAGTGGTGCCTTGAAGGGGAGTTTTGCTGCAAAATAAGTGAATTGAACTGAAATTTTCAGTCTGGTTTGTTTTGCTTAAAGTCTTGGAGATGGTGTGCAGTTTGGCTGGGAAATCCACTGCGCTCACGAACCTGCATCTGCGCGGTTGAGAAGCAGTTGGAAGGGCAGAGCACAATAGTTGTTACGCTAAATGTGGGGTAGTTAACCCCAGCAGCTAATTCAGGGCTGCTGACTGGATTGTTTCCCAGAGATTATGGGAAGCAAACAGATGCCTTCTGTTGACAGGAATGATCCCTGTGTGACTTGCGGTGGAGATGCTGAGGGTTTGGGTTAGGTTTGGTGGGAGCAGGTTGGGGCTGTGAAGCAGGATTTTCAGTTGAGTTCTGGATCCTCCTACCTCCCTCAAGCCAGAGGATTTCTAGCTTTCTTCCAGAATTAGGCTACTTGTCCTTCCTGGAAACAAGGAAAAAGCCCAAAAAACCAAACCATCTTTTAATTTAGAACATTAAAAACATATTTTAATGCTGTTTCTTTTGAAAAAGCAGATTAGGAATGTCATTATTCAGACAAGCTTGCCTTACTGAATGGGGATGAATCACAGAATCACAGAGCTTTAGGGGTTGGAAGGGACCTTGAAAGACCATCTAGTCCAATCCCCCTGCCACAGCAGGATCACCTAGACAAAGTCACACAGGAACACATCCTTATTGTTTTCTAGATGTTCTAAGCACCTGCAACACAGGCTTTAAGATGAAAGTACCTTCCCCACTGTAAGTCACTATAGAACCATAGAATCAGTCAGGGCTGGAAGGG
>JAOXOE010026826.1:0-20317 GCA_028565055.1 Phoeniculus purpureus
TTCTTTGTCAAAGGACCACAGGGAGGAAAGAGAAGCGTGAGGTTATGAGTCAGCTAGAGACTAGATTAGCTGATGGTTCTGCTAGAAACTTTCAAAGATCCTTGTGGAAAGCTTATGTGTGAGGATGTAAAGCAGCTGCTCATTTATGTGGAAACTACTACTTTAATAGCAAGTTTCATGGGAAGTTTTTAATTTATTACCCAATGCCCTTCCTAAAATGGATGTGGCATGAGCCATGGCACTAGGGTCGGCAATCTGATGGCCATGCTGGGATCTTCTAATAGGGTATGATGAACACCACCCCTTCAGAGACTGAGGTTCCCACACAAGTGCAAGGTAATCTTGACTGTCTTCACAATGTCTGTGTAAGATAAGACTTGTCCAAAACCACCGAAATAGCTTTTGCAGAATGCTGAATTGGCTGTTTTACAGCTCAGATCCTGAGAGCTCATCCCCCTGGTTCATATATGTCCAATGCACTGAACAGAGGCTGAACATCACTAGAGGTCTTACAACCCCCCCCCCTTGGTAATCCAGACTGGGAAGCTCTGTATCACTTTTCTGTCCTTTCCACTTTTCCTTTCTGTGCTACAGTTTAAGTCCAGCCAGCACCTCAGCTCAGGTAAGACCAGTCTTAGTCCCTGAGAAACAGATCTGTATCACCTGCAACATAGAGGTTGCACCCACAATACAGACAACACACTGGATTTACATAGTGAGTTTGGAACGCAGGGGACCAGGACCTTCCATTTGCTTAAAGCAGTCCTGGAGCAGGAATCGTCCTGGGCGACATTAATACCTCTGCTGTTGGGATATCTGCTTCCTCCTGTTTCTTCAGTAAGTGGTTGTTCTCAGCGTGGACGTAGTTCACCAAAGTGAGCAAGAGGTAATGCAAACATAACTGAGAGCATCACCTGGGAGGGGGGTTTTTCCCACTTTGGTCACCTGTCAATCACTCTAAGACCTAGACTTGCCCTCCAAACCTCCATAAATAGGTCATGAGCACGGTAAGGTGAAAATTGTGTTGAAAAAGTACTTAGGAATATATGTTTCAGCTCAGGTTCCTCATTCATCTCATTTCTCTATCATGTGGTGTTTTCCTGTCTAGGAACTATGTGACTCACAACCCAAGAACAGAAAGTCTGAGGATTTAAGTCTGAGGACACATGGATTTAAATTTCCCCAGAGTTAAAAACCTGAAATACAGACACATGCAAACATAAACTCTTCGAACAAACACTAAGTTTAATGTTTTGTGCCAGGAACGTAGACTGCAGCAAAGAGATTGCAAACTCGAATGCGTGACTTAGATGCATGTGCAGATGGGAGGGTATTAGAATCCGTGTTCTTGATTTCCGAACAGATGGAGACCACGCTGTAGTACAAATAATGTTTTGGGAAAATGCTAAGCTGTGCAGCTCCCAAATTAAAGTGTAAATACAACAAAGCAGGCAGTATTTTGTGTGTCAGTAATCAGATGCTTTTAGAGGCAATATGGTTTTAAAGAAGAAGTTGTTAAAAAAAGCAGCTGAACGACATAAATAGTTCTGTGGCTTTCTCACAGGTGCTCAAGCTTTGGCAAAGCAAGGACCTTAATCACGAGTTCATTCCTTGTAGTTAATACAAGAGCCTAATCTATTTTTGCTTTCAAAACCACAGTCCCCTGACTCAGAGCTTTCCTATTAGCGTTTCAGGATGAGTTCAGGGCGCTCAGGCTGATATGATCACGTTAAGATGGAAAAAATATTGCAGATAGTTGGCCTGATGTCAAGAAAACCTCTTCGTTGATTATAAAATGACTCCTCATTGGAATAAATGGGAATAGCATCTCTTGGGACTAATTTGTCCTGAGGCTAAGAGATAAGTTATGTAATAGGTTACTGCTCCCTCTAATTGCTGAGACTTGGCAGTTGCAGTTAGAAACTGAGCTTCAGCGCAGAGTGCTGTAGAGGTATTTGAACTCTAACAAGCTCTGAAAGAAACCCAGCTGTAGCAGGAAGAAGAGGACAGGTTTGTTTGGGCTTAAATCAATGTAAAATTCTCTTTGAGCCAAGGCAAAAAAATTAATTAGGCTGATTTTTGGTGTTTGTGACTCAGGGGTAAATAGGTCTCACAGAGGCACTCAGAGGAAGTATCTCCAGTTGCTTGTCTACCTGTCTTATTGGGAGGAGTAACTCAGATTTCCAAACTACCGAGAGCATCTGAATATGATGGAAAAATCTGACCCAACTGGTGGAGAATTTTCAAAGCTCCTCTCAAATGAAAGGACTGATGTAGTTTCCGTTTGCTTCCACCACCTCTCCCTTCAGTTGGGTGACTGACCATCGGTGTGATCACATCTCTTTTCCCCTACCAGTAACATTACATCGTTCTGAGCCACTAAAAATTTAGAAGACGTGTCTCAGGCGTTCACCAGCCCATATCACTTCCTCACTTTCTCTCTTCAAGAGGGATGAAGGTATGTTCAATATCTTTGTAGTGGCTCCAGCGTTTTGATGTCACCACGTAAGCAGCTGGAAGGGCACAGACGCTGTCAAAGCGTCCAGTGCTTTTACTGTACTCAGTCAGCCCTCAGAGTAACCCAAGCAGCTCAGAAAGATCCTCCAGAGCTCACTGACCATGTCATCTTCTGCAAAATGAGAAAGAACATACGAAGACAATGACAGCCGTAATGTAGGATAGGCACACCCAAATTTGACACCCCCCGGCCGTTTTTAACTGCAGTGAGATAGTTTATGATGACTGAGTTATACAATAAAGATATTCTCTTCTCTCTTGAACATTTGGCAATCACACACTAGCTTCCCACTGAAAGCATTTCCTGTCTTTAGCTTTTGTATGGCACACACTTCAAAGGTCATGCCACTTTCTACCTTGCTCTCCATTCAGTTTTTTTGCCTCTGCACCCTGATAAACTGAAAATGGTGTTTGGTTTCGTTGTTGTGTAGTTAGTGGGACTTTGTTGTCTCACTGTGGATAGTGCTGGACAGACCAGCCCAAGCAAGTTCACTCAATTATCAAATCAATCAACAGGTATTCAGTACCACAAAGGTGGCTCTATCTGTGCTTGTGCACCTGCTTCTAGCAGGTGATGGGTGCAGCAGTTCTGGTTTACTGTTCTGTCTTCACCAAATCACAGCTCTTACCACCACAACTTCTGGAGACACTAAGCTTTCACTCACCAGGTGGAACACAGATTCCTTGTAAGTATAAAGAGCCTTTTCCTTTCATCTTTCTCAGTTTCAGGGGCATAGAAGGCTGTCTGAGACTTCTGTATTATCCAGGGCTAGAAGAAAGTTCATCTATTAATCAAACACTCTGTCAAATACATGTGATCCAACACCTGTTGTGCAGCACAGAAGACATTCAGAAGCAAATGGAGAATTCTAGCATTAAGATGGAGGATCATAATGCAAAGGAGTAACAGTCAAGGAAGCATCTTAACTGTAAGTAATCAACATATCAAGTGAAAGCTAAACCATATGGTGTCAACCTAAAACATTGAAAGCCTTTCTGTTTTCAGTTAAAACATATGTGCCGCCTTTGTTCAACATATGATGAAGGAAGTAGAACACCTCCCTTATGAGGAAAGGCCAAGGGAGCTGGGTCTCTTTAGCTTAGAGGAGACTGAGGGGTGACCTCATTAATGTTGATAAATATTTGAAGGGTGGGTGTCAGGAGGATGGAGCCAGGCTCTTCTGAATGTCATCTAGTGATAGGATGAGGGGCAATGGGTGTAAGCTGGAACACAGGAGGTTCCAAATAAATATCAGAAGGAACTTCTTCCTGGTGAGGGTGATAGAGCACTGGAACAGGCTGCCCAGAGGGATTGTGGAGTCTCCTTCTCTGGAGATGTTTAAAACCTGCCTGGATGTGTTCCTGTGCGACTTGGTGTAGGTGATCCTGCTGTGTCAGGGGGATTGGACTAGATGAACTTTCAAGGTCTCTTCCAATCCCTAATGATTCTATGATAACAATAAAGAAGCAACACCTATAGAGGAACAGCACCAGGAAGCTACTGTAGATTTCTTACCCACTGTCCTAAAGTAGATTTTTAAGTTCCTGCTCTTATGTGGTGCATCTGTGTTTGTATGTTCACACACCTGAAAGGTTTTCCACATGCAAAATGACCAGTGTTTGAAATTTAATTTATTTTCTTAGTAACCTCCTCTGAAAACCCCTGTGAGCATGCAAAGTCTTCAAATTTCAGAAAAGCTCACCAGAGATTGGGATCTGAGATGGGCAGATCTATCTGACATTCACAGACAGCTAATACTGAACAGATATGTGTTCTGGGGAAGGAAAAAGCCTTCCAGGCAAAACAATTACAAAAATCATGAGGAAAAGTAATCACATGAAAGAAAAGAAGTATAAATTAAGTATAAATTTCTTTTAAGGCAGTAATAAAAAAACCCCCCATTATTTATAATTGCCTTCAAAACAAGAAGTTTAAAACACGTGGCATGAATCCATTTTGGTGAAGGGCACAAGTGAAAAGAAGGTGTGATGCAGCAACGTGAAGTGCAGTGCCCCTACATTTAAACAAACACCCTTTTGTATATTTTGGGTTGTAGCATAAAACTCCCTGTACCTCTGCCCAACCAATAAACTAGACTTGCTTAAATCTTTTCTCTCACAAGTCCCAGATAGAGCATCCACATCCCTCCTGCCACCCCAGCTTCCTGCTCTGAAGGTGGAGCTATTCATATCAGGCCAATTTCTGGTTTTAACAAACAGCATCTTACATTTCAATTTTATGCAAAACCTACTGCAATTAACATGAAAAGGTTTTTGACATCAGTGGACTTGGAATCAGTATTGAAACTCTAAGCCCAGCATGAAAGTGATGTGGGAGCTGAATAAATACCTTATATCCAGGAGCAAGCAACAGGAAAATCAAATGTCTAGAATTAGACAGCACAGAGACTAATGAGGACCCCTTCTGCTCAGGGGGGAGAGCAGTACCAGCTTTGTTGTTTGCTAGTTTGGTGATTTTTCAGGCAGGTTTCTAAAAATAAGCTGTTGGTTCCATTTGCTTTCAGTTTCCTTAAGTGAAGAATTTCAAATCATATTACAAAGGTTTGGAAACGACCTGTACGCAGCACAAGCCTGAGGACTCTGCAGCTTCTGTCTAATTAGCTCAGAGAAAAAAGGGGAAGGTGAGATTTTGCTAGTCTAACCTTAAAACAGAAACACTCTTCCGTTCTAGGACACGTCACTTAGTGAAGAATTCGCACTTCTCTTTCAGTCCCGGGCTTATCCATTTCAATGTTTCACATCTATCATCTCTGCAGCTGCCATTTTTATGCAAGTTAAACAACTCCACATTGAATATTGGATTTAGAAAGGTATCAGCTACCTTGCAAAAGGAACCTCCAGAGATGTCAGTACCCCTGTTGCAATGTGAACAGCTCAATCACTGACTAGATGTGGGTGACGTCCCATAACCACCAAGACGTGTGACAGGAAAGATGCACACCAAGCCGTGTTCTCCCAAGGGACAGGTCACAGGATTAAAGCTGAAGCCATTAGTCATTTCACTGCTTGTTTGGGTTGGCTGTGATTTTTTTTGTGCCTTTCAGAATACTTGGCTAAGGAATTTCACAACTTACCGACACTTAAAGTGAAAAGAGCACAGTAATTAGTTCAAAGCATGAAAGGAATTTGATTTTATAATGCCATTTTGTGACTGCATAATGCATAATAAAAGGACTTGGTATGACAAAACCACTAAATTGCCCTTGGAGATGGTGTGGAAACTTTTCCTTAAAGTTTTGCCCAGTAAGACAAGAGTTGAAATTCCTGAGTTACTTTTCAATAAAGCACACACTTTTTAATTGTCAAATGCAAGGCCATGGTTTGTCAGCACAAGGTAGAAGCCATCAGTCAGTATTTACCGAGGATATTGTTCTTCAGCTACGGCTGATGAGCCCTGGTCTGACAGAATCCAGGTCTGGGCACGCTCCCAGCTGGCACTCTTAGATCACAGTAGCTCCTGTCCTTTTTATGGCAGACCAAAAGCACAGATCCCAGGATGAATTAATCTACAATATAAATATATCCCATCGAATCTTCTCTTAGGAAAACAGCCCATGTGCACAGAGAGCTGCCATTCAGAATTGGAAGCCTCTCTGATGTGGGAAGTGCCATTAGCTACAAGGGAAGACATTTATCTGAACTTATTCCATAGTTTTTCCAGAAGGACATGCCCTAGAAAGGGCTTCCAACTATTGCTAACGAAGAACACAGAGTGTATGCTTTCTTGACATATTTACAGTATTTACCACAGAACATCAGGTATTTCATTATGTTAATGTTTTAAAATGTCATTCTTTCAAGAGGTCAAAATAACATTAATTTGGAGGAAAATCTAGAATTCAAAATCATGTGAAGGGACCAAGAATACTTTGGGGGGGTGGTTTCTGCCTTTTTTCCTCTTCATTCACCAGTTTTCAAGTGACAGCAACTACATATGTTTGTTATTTACAGACTTTTAAGACAGCAGACAAGTATTCTAAAACAAAAAGGCTTTTACTCTGCTTCTTACCCAGCCCAAGTGACACCACTGCTCACTAATTTCAGCCACATGTAATGGAATATTCAGATTCGGCATCCTGCTTGCCAGAGCAGTGCTGCTGCAGGGCAGCACTTCACAACTAGATCTGAGATGGGTAATAATGTGAGGATTCTGTGTAAGAATGAGCTGATACTGTGAATTACTTTTCTAACGGCAGTGAAAAATGATGAAACACATAGGCGAAGTGTGAAAGCCCTGATTTCCTAACAGACACTATGCACAACAGCTATTCCCCCCTGCAGAAGCACAGCGTAGCCACCTCCCTTCTTCAAACATGAGCCCATGAAAACAATGGGATGAGCACGTATTTGGGACGTTGTTTCTCTCTTGGCTCACCACAGAAGACAATCAGCACAACACAAAAAAAACCATTTAAACAGAGTTAAAATATTAATGCTGCATGGCAAAAGTCACAGAACAAAAGAGAGAGAGAGTGCTGCAAGACATAGTCAGGGAAAAGAACCTCTTGAGCTCATCATCTCCACTCCGGGAGGTTGGGTTGCCTGGGCTGAGGGCCAGCAGAGATGGTGCAGCTGAGGGCTGCCTGTGTCTCTGAAGATACGAGCCATAAATTGTGTGCTAAGAGCTGGAGGTTCAGCAGTCCAGAGGAGTTTTTCACTTATAAAGCCTGTTTCTGTGAGGCAAGATCAAAATATCTTGCCATTGCAATGAAGGATGTGCATCATATCCTATGGTCATTTAAAAAGTCAAGTCATATACCAAAGGCTAAACATTACTTGTGTGGTACATGGATGTGTATTATGGATTTTCATAAAACAGACTACTTATTCAAAATGATGAGTGGCTGGAGAGTGCCCTGGCAGAGAGAGACCTGGCAGTACTGGTTCACAACTGGCTGAACCAGCAGTGTGCCCAGGTGGCCCGGAAGGCCAATGACATCCTGGCTTAGATCAGCAATAGTGTGGCCAGCAGGACTAGGGACATAATTCTCCCCCTGTGCTGGGCACTGGGGAGGCCTCCCATCGAGTCCTGGGGATAGTTCTGGGCCTCTCACTTAAAAAAAAGAAATTAAGGGGCTGGAGCAGGTCCAGGGGGAGCAACAAGTTGGGGAAGGGACTGGAGGGAAAGTCTGATGAGGAGAGACTGAGGGAGCTGGGAATGTTTAGCCTGGAGAAGAGGAGACTCAGGGGAGACCTTATCTCTCTCTACAACTACCTGAAGGGAGGCTGTAGTCAGGAGGGGGTCAGCGGTCAGGCTCTTCTCCCAGACAACTAGTGCCAGGAAGAGAGGGCAGGACCTGAAGATGCCAGGGGAGGGTTAGGTTGGATGTTAGGAAACCCTTCCTCATGGAAATGCTGATCAGACGCTGGACTGGACTGCTCAGGGCAGTGGTGGAGTCCCCATCCGTGGAGGTGTTGAAGGACAGGCTGGCTGTGGCCCTTAATGCCCTGGTCTGGCCAATGTGGTGATGTTAGGTTCTGGTCAATAATTCTGTGATTCTGTGATTTTACATAGTTAATAGCGATAGACCTTCTGTTACTTATACTGATCCTTCATGTATAACGGCCCATCATGTTTTCAAAGGTGACCTCTGCCCCCTCCCTAAAGCATAACAAAAACCTGGTGCTGAGCAGGAATACTGCATTCTACACACAAGACTTAATTTTTCTTTCAGATAGGCCCTGCACAAAATCTGGGTCCAGTTAATATAGTGTGGCAAGTATCTTAGCTCTGTGGACTAGAGGTTAGTTTGGTACTGGGGGAGCTGAGCACTGGGTGGACTCTTCTGCAGAGGTCATGGCACAGCTGAAGTTCAGGCAGCTGTTGTCAGTGTGAAACCTTCCCAATGTCCATTTCCAGCAAACCTTTCGTGATTTGGTAACCATCTGGCCGTCAGCACCGCACTGCCATCAACTCCTTCTCTGATATAGTTTTCGCTTGGAATTCAAAGCCACCAGTGTAGTACTATTAATTTTTAAAACATGGATCTCCAAACCTCTGGGGAAAAGGTTCAAGTACTTTTTTCTGTAGCAGGCTCTGCTGAGCTTCACTTATAATTCAGTCAGATATGGCTTCACTGCTCGAAACAGAAGCCAGAGCAACAAAACCATGTGTTCTGTTAACGTAAATCAGCACAGTGATCCAGACTACTCCAGATCTGACCAGTGCAGTACAGTTTATACTAAACCTATGTTTTTATGATGAACATCATTTGGAGTCCAAGCAATCAAATGCAATACCCAATTGCTATTCACAAATAACCAATGTTGGCCTTTTGTGTACGGAATTAATTCACGTATTTAGTTGAACAGATAAATATATTGTATATCCATTTAGCTTATTATGTAATAAAACCCCATCCATCGTGTAATTAACTAGGCGTTGCAGAAATACGAGAACGATGCATGGGTCTAATACAGCAATTGTCTGAACCTCAGGCTTTCAGAAATCATGAGCTAATGCCCACTTCGGAAAAAACACAGAAAAGAACTCAGGAGTGGCATTTTAGACCTGCTAGCTTCACATTCTTTATTTTTGGAGATCAGAGGTTTTTTAAATCCACCCACCATTCCTAATATCTACAACATTTTCAGGGAGGTTCAAGATTCTGTTTCCAACAGCTAAGATTGCACATAAAAGCCCATATGTACAGTGGGCAAGCTGGGCAGGAGGTATGTAGTCATGTTAAAAGGGGAGCTTGCCACTAGGAAGAGTGTGTTAGAGCAAGCAACAGGGTATCAGTGTGTAGCCAGTCCTGTAAACCATCATTTCCTCCTTACATCATCACAGAATTACAGAATCACAGAATGTTTGGGATTGGAAGGGACCTCAAAAGATCATCTAGGCCATTCCCCCCTACCAGAGCAGGATCACACAGATCAAGCTGCACACTCACTGCTCATGCAACATTCACATATTATTTAGATATGTCACAGTTTAGCACCAGGTTAGCCCATCAAATTATAATCTGCTCAACCGTGCAGATGGAAATGTTCTCCCACCCCTTGAAGGGGGAGAAGAGAGGTAAAGTAAACACATGTCTGGGAACTGGAATTAGAAATATTAAACTTTATTAAAGACTTCATTCAGTAGGAAAAAAAAAAAAGAAAGGAAAAGGGGAAAATGGAAAAAAAAAGTCTGTTCTTCCTCAATTCAAGTCCACCCCTCCCCCAGCCCAGACCTGATAACCCCTGATTCCTAAGAGATGCTAAAAGCCGTGGACAAGGAGGGAGTAAAAAGGAAAGACTGGGAATCTCCTAGGCAAAACTTAAATATTCAGTTTAAGCAGTTTCCTAGACTACAGTCCGAAAATTGCGAGAAAGGATGGAGATAGGAGGAAGATAAAGGGAGGGATAAAAAGGGAAGGGGGAAAAAGGGGTGGGGGGTGTGAAGCAGAAGAGGGACAGAGAGCCACAGGAGGACAGACAGGCCACAGTCTGCCACAGGCCAAAATGAAACCAAAACCAGACTCTCAAGACATACAAACTGGGAGGGGGTACCAAGAAGAGGGGGAAAGGAATACCCTGTCCCCAATTAAGGACCCCAAAATCTATCTGGCCCACTCCACCTGCTCAACTTGTCCCCTGCAGCAGCCACCTCTCCCCTTCACTTCTGCACCCCATCAACCTCCACCCCAGCCCCCCTGCCCTGTGCCTGCTGCTGGGCACTGGAAGGAAAAGTAAACATCCCCACAGCCCATAAGAGTTAACTCCTTGTATGCAGGAATCCCATAAGCAAACATGATTTCACCAAATCTAGAACAAGATATTATATATGTTATTATAATAATGTAACATAAAATATATATTATAGTGATATATAAATGTTAAAATATCTAGAAATAGATATATTTTTAATGATATTATTTATTTTAAATAAATCAACAATACTCCTGGTTCCTCACAGAAGAACATAAAGGAACTAATCCTTGCTGTAAAGCACACACATAAAATCAGTTACTGCTTCATCTCTTTTAGGTCATTTTGTTGGTCATGAATTTTCATGGTAATATTTGGTGGTCTGCATATTCTCTACCCTTCAGTATGTATCAAGACATAAGTTTTTAGGCTACTTTTTCAGATGAAGTATTTTAGAGAGGGCGAGCATAATGTGTTTTGCAGTGGCCTACCTTTCAACTCCCCTGCCATCTTCCTGTATCTGCAGCTGCTAAGTTCCTTCAGTCCTCATCTAAAAAGTGCCTTGGATTTCTCAAAGGGAAATCCTAAGGAGTTTGGGGTACACCAAATCTATCCCATGGGTTCAGACATTGTTCATCTAATTCTAATTCATTGTTCACCTATTAATTCTAATTCATTGTTCATCTAATTATTAGATTGTTCATCTAAGTAAAATACACAGACTTTCCTCTGAAGTAAACATATTCATATGTTCAACCAGAACTAACTGCTGATGCAAGCTGGGCAACAGGAAATTTTTAGGTGAAAGAGTCCCCATCTCACTTCTTTCAAAGTCTGTAGTCAACATTCTGAAATAGCCTTGTCTTTGAAGGAAGAGTTTTTATCACAGTCACAGGAGCAGTAGGGAGTTAGAGGAGAAACGATGATCAGGCCAAAAAGTATCTCTGAATACGCTGGGCTTGATGATCTTAGAGGTCTTTTCCAGCCTCAATAATTCTGTGATTCTGTGATGCAGGCTCCATCCTTGAACAGACAATGTCAGATCAGAACAGAAGTGCCCATATGAAAAAGAACAAAATAAACAGGTTACCTTTCCAAGGAGACACCAGCTGCAATAAATACACTGTAAGCCATGGTCCTGCTTCTGTGCTTCATGCTGCTGAGATAATCTGACAACAGAGGGGTTCTGCCTCTGACACACCACCCAGATCCCTCTCTATCTGAATTAACAGTGACCACAACATGCTACTGGTCAGGAGATACTGCGCTAAGGAAAGTGACTGTGCTAAGGAAAGATTGCTTCCGCCTCAGTAAGCTGATGCACTGTGAACAGGACTGAGGAATCATAACGTTGTTCTAAGTGGCAGCAGTGGCTGGGGGGATCAGAGAACAGGGCCACTGAAAAAGCCACACACACAAGTATGGGAATTCAGTCCTCAAAAGAATTCTATGATAGACTGATCACACAGTCACAAAGAATGAATGCCTTGGCTCAAACAGAGAATAGTGTAGGAAATGCTTTTCTGTCCTGTAGAAATCTGGGATTTAACCTTCTTTTTAACCTTAGAACATAAAAAAGAAAACCAGACAAACAAATCAAAAGGACCCCAATGTTGAAGGCTGGCCAGCTGGCAGCTTTTGAGCCACAAACAGTTTGCAAGACATTCCCGTATCTTCCCATTGCAGCTCTAAGTTGGGTGATAGCAGCAAAGTCCTACTGACATAGGAACTGCTTAGAAATTGAAATAGCTGGGCCACTAAGCCAAGGCAGCTACTGAAACCAACATCACCAGGAATGACAATTACCTGGAAACCAGGGGTAACTCTAAAACAAAACAAAGAAACAAAAGGATACTTTAATAAATAATAAAAATAATAATAATAATAATAATAATCTCTTCCTGTAAACTCTTCTGTCCCCAAATAATGAGAGAGAAATCCTGCAACTCTGTTCCATGTGTAAGTGCTGGTAGGTGGACCCCAAGTCAGAAAACATCGTCCACACACTGTGAAAGTTGGTAAGTTTAATCCAGTGTATGGAAAAGCAATGTTCAAACCTGGTAGAGCAAGAAACTGAACCTAGGTCTCTCGCATCTTGGGGAACAGGTAAGGAGGACCCTGCCCATTCTCGTTAAAGCACAATAAACCTTAAGCCAAGAGAAAGTGGATCTAAACGAAGTTTATTCTAGTTTAGAGATGAAATAAGCAGCATCAAGAAATAAGAACTGCATCAAGAAAGAAATTCTTCATCTATAAAAGCTGAAGGCTAGAAATAAAGCAGTAATTCCCTTGGCTTGAATTTTGTTGCTTCTCTTGAAATCAGAATCCACAGCTTTGCTCAGGGCTCAGCTCGTGAGGCTTCACACCTTGCTTGTCTTTTGTTTATGAACCACGTAGTGCCGCTGTGATTCATTCACACGGCACACACGGTTCTGTATTATAACCCTCTTCATATGTGATATGAAGAGCCAAATATAAGAGTCAGTGCTGCAGCTGGTTTCCTAGTACAAAGATATACTGACACCAAGGGAATGCATGAGCCTGTTGCTTTAGATCTTGAAACTGCATCCCAGAAGCTGACTGAGCAGTATATGTTTGTACCCGTCATGCAGATACCCTGGATTATCTGCATCTCTTCAGAAACACCTGAAAGGATGTACTGATACTGGGTACAACTTAAATAATAAAAGAAGAGGTAGAAGGAATATTGTGTTAGGGTAGAAAGTGGGCAACAGGGGAAGACCAGGACACAATGGGCTGCTGACGGAAGCTGGTTTAGGGGGAAGCACAGGCAGGAGGGTACCAAGGAAAAGAGCTGCCTACACAAACACATTGTGCCTACTCTGCTACTGAATAGGATTGTTCTTTCGTTTTCCCCTCTCCTTATTTTGTGGAAAAGAATTTATTTAATTTTAATAACAAACCAGGAAATTAAATATTTGGCTGTTCTAGGTAAATGTTTGATTGTCCAATTGAAGAGTCACACATCTATAATAGGAACCATAACACTACATCAATCAACAGCAGCATATACAGTGAAGTAAAGACAGGTTTTACTAAATCACAGGCAAGAGTAGTTCTGCTGATGCCCCAAGAGCTCCTAGCTAATGCAGAAACGTTGTTGAGCTGATGACCTTCTGTAATCCTGGTGGTACAACGTTCTGTGTTAGAAACGCATGGAAACAAAGCCCTCATCACTCAGCGATGGACTGTGCCATGGTTCACAGGCTGAAACAATACAAAACCACCAGGGAACTACTTTGCCTCACTCTGAAGCACTAATGTATTAAGATACAAATGCTAAAGGACTGACCCTGATGGAAATCAGAGATGGAGGAGGTGCAACCTGCTGAGAAATGTTCCCTCTGTCAAACAGTGGAAATACTTTAAGTGGGATCTTTGTGGTGTTGATCTATACTTGATTTTGAAAGGATTCACTGTATCAGTTTGAATAATAAGAGGAGAGTTATAAAATCCACCTGTGGCACCTACTTTAGCTCCACCACAAACATTTCAGAGGACAAGTTGAGAATTTAAAATTATATTCACAGGTTGGAGAGAGTCTAAAATCCGAATCAAATTCAATAAAGGGAAGTGCAAAATGTTATACACTTAGGAGGACAAATTAAATGCACAAAAGCAAAGTGGGGACCATCTGGCAAGACAGCAGTTCAGAAAAACATCTAAAGCTTATGGTGAATCAATAATACAATGCTCAAATGAGAAAGGCTAATCTCATTCTGGGAGGCATTGTTAGAGGAGTCATGTGGAAAACATAGAGGCAATCTATTCCACTCCATTTGAGAAATGAGGATAGCATTTACAGTCTGAGGAACAGATAAAAACAAAAATAGAAGAATTGGAGATTCTGGAAGAGGAGAGTCAGCAAGAGATGTGGACACCGTTGGCAGAGAAAACACGGGAGCGTCTAAAATGTCTGGTAACACAGAGTCGAGGGTTATGCAGAAAGTGTCCCTGTGAAGGAGGCTTCACCATAGAAGAGTATTTGATTTAAGGACAGATAGTCAAGAGATCTTTATCCAGACTGGCACAATAAAAATCAGTCATGAGAGGTTACTAACTGAAACTCCTTGAATGTCAGGACAAGGCAGTCGATGTTTTCCCTCATACAAGTATAAAGATAAAACTGTCCTTCCAGAAGGAACAACCCCTGCATTTTGCAAAGCCTGGGTAGCACATACAGCAGTGTTTTCAGAGGCAAGGCAATTTAACAGAAGGGAATGAGGTACCACCACAGTGCTAATAATAAAAAAGAATGAGACTGCTCATATTTGTGGTGGTTCCAAGGTTACCATTATCCAGCATTGTCTGACACGTTCTTTCCTTTTTGTAATTTAGAGACTGGCTTTGCCCCCATTGCTGTGGTTAATGCTTCTTCAGTCTCAGTGAAATCAGCCTCTAACTTATTCTCATGTTGGCTTTTAAACAGGAAAGGCAAATAAGCAAATGAAGGCACCATGGGTATTGGCCAGAGTGCTGCAATTCCCATCAGAGGGAGAGTGCCTGATGCATTAGAGAATGCTAATGCAGGAGCCATGGTCCCTGCACAGCCGGGTTAAGTCTGAGCATAATTACAAAGAAATCACACAGATACAGAAGGATCCATCCAATCCTTTTAACTAGACAAACACAGAATGCCAGACTTAGCTCCACACACGCAGGGTTACACCAGCAGACTTCTTAAGCACAAAGATGACATTTGAAATTCTGCAACCCATATGTGAGCATTTTGATTCGTTTTATTAGCATCAATTGGTCAGTTTAATCTTTGTTTTCTTAATTCTAGACAAACCAGTCTATTTCCACAGGCAAACCAGTTACATCAACTATTAAGCATTTAGCTATCTTTTCATTTCAGTCCATTCTTGTTTTGATCATTTCAGGGGAAGAGCATCTGTTGATCTGATCAAGAAAATCAGAGCCAAATAACTCCAAGAAGGATTCAATTTGCAATGGAGACCAGCACTGAAATGAAAGCGCTTTCTGGTTAGCACAGGGGCATGGGGAAAAGGGAATTGTACGTGCTGATGTGCATTTTGTGATAGCAGAAAAATAGATGGTTGCTGTTCTGCTGGATGTGGATTATTCATCTTCCTGTGAATCTACAATACTCAAACAATGACCAAAGAAATATTGGAAATAGTCATGAGCATATATCTCTATAGAAAAGTGTGCTCTGTTTCCTTGCTAGGAGCCAGAGCACACCCCACACAAGGATCTGGCAATTGAAAGAAGTTTCTATTCCTTCCTTTCTCTGTTGCATCTGCTCATTTCTGTATTTTGTGTCTCTCCATTTGGGTTTTAATTTCCCAACGTCTTCCAGTGCATTTCTCACACAAAATGATGATACAGCAAAAATATTATTTTTGCACCAAATCAGCACATCATCATCAATAAATTATGCTGTTACTATGCCTACTATGAAGTGGAAGGGACTATTAAGAATCAGTCAAACCCCCAGTTTAAACTTCTGGTTCTTTCCCTTCACTTGCCCACTTCTAATCTCTCCACTGAGAAAACAACCTACTAAAAGCTGAAGGGATTCTCTTAGGCAACAGGGATTTTCTCTGCTGCAATAATGATTTAAATTAACTTTAGAATGTAGAAATATTATTCCTGAGATTCTCTGAGAGCAGCACACACACCATACCCTGAAACTGCACTCCCCAAATTCAGAATTTAATTCACAGTACAATACCTACTTCAGGACAAAACAGCTGCCCCCTGAAAGCCTTGGTGTTCTCCCTGCTCTGTTGTGAAGGATTGCTATTCCTCGAAGAATTTAGCTGTAAGATAAGTGTTAATACCTTATTTCTGTAGCTCTCCAGGGTTTGGAGTTTGAATTTAATATGAGCTGAATAAAATAATTTGCTTTTTATCAGCATGGTCCATGAACTGTGGTTTGAGTCCAATATATGACTCTAAGGAAAATGAGTTTAGCTCCAACTCCCTAATCCCTGGATAAGATCGTGAAATCACCCCACATCACTCAGTACTGTTTAGCAAGAAAAGCCTGCCTCTGTAGTAAGAACAAAATCTCCTGAGTTACAGTCACTGGTTCCTCAAAGATTACGGCTCCCGCAGGTTCAGGTGAAGTATGACTGCGTATGGACAGGAGGGAGTGCAGCCAAAATAACACAATAACCTGCACTTCACAGTGACGTTCGATTTCTGGAAGTCTGCTCAGAAATCTACCTTCAAAGGGAAACCATCTCCTGGCACAGTCTTCCTCTCAAACATGTGCTTCCTCACACTGTGGGGCATAGCAACTCTGAGTTAAAACTCATGCTCTGCTGTAGGTTTAACTACAGTATAAATGTAGGAGTGACTCCTGATGCAGACTGTTGTAATAGCAAATCTAGTTATTCATTCACAGAATCACAGAACGTTAGGCAATGGAAGGGACCTTGAAAGATCATCCAGTCCAATCCCCTCGCCACAGCAGGATCCCCTTGATCAAGTTGCACAGGACATGTCTGTCATGGTGACCAGAAATGACCTAGTCCAAGTTTAACATGCAAGCCGTTTCACTTTATTAAGCTCACCTCATTCCTTTTATGTCCTTTCTACACACAGGTGTCCTTATTTCATCAGTACAACACATACACAAGCAAGTGGTCATTTGGCGTTCCTCTGTAGATGCCCCTTGTTCTACCTTTACGCCACATTCCTCCAAGTGCAGTTCATTTGTTCTTTGGTTTTTTGTTACCACGACATTTGACTCACCAGCCAGCTGCATTCTTCAGCTGTAATGTCCAAACCTGCGGCTGCATTTTCTGCTTCTTCATTATGTCATGCCACCACACATGTCCAGGCAAGTTTTAAACATCTCCAGAGAAGGAGACTCCACAACCCCCCTGGGCCCGTTCCAGTGCTCTATCACTGTCTCTGTGAAGAAGTTCCTTCTCATACTTGTGTGAAACCTCCTATGTTCCATCTTACACTCATTGCCCCTTGTCCTCTCATTAAATGACAATGAGAAGATATTCAGTTGATTCACACATCAACATGGAAACTCAAAATGTAGACACAGTTGCTGAAACAATTAGCGTTTTCCATACAATTCATAGACTTACATGTTCTAGAGAAGGAAAGACTCAGACATGCGTAGGTAGGTGCACCAGTTCCTATGAATTTACTTACTTCCAATATTGGTGCCACTTGTTTTGATTAGATTAAACTAATTTCATTAAATAGAAAATGTAATAGCATGAACTAATAACCAGAGTAAGCAACTAAGCAAGCATGAACTAAGCAACCCAGAGTAAGGCAAGAGCAAGAGCTTCACTAAAATAGAAAAGTTTATATAAATTTCCACTTTGTGGCATGCACAGATACTGAACCTGAATAGCACAAAGCCAATGCGCACGAGTGCTGGCACAGAGTAGAAATCCACCAATACAACCATTTAATAACTCTTTACTGTTTGAAAGGTAACACCTAACCAAACAGAACTCTTGCAGCAGTTTGATAGGATCAGCTTGCATGAGAAAAAAAACACAGAGGGGTAAAATACTCTGAACAATTTCTTACCATTTTTTCACAGAATCAGTAAGATCCTTAAGATTCTTTACACAGTAAACAGTAGAATATTTAAATAACTTTTTATTTGAGCTCAACAGGCTAGGAACCAGACTGTCAGGTCATAGGTGATAAAAGCTCAAACAGTAAATAGACACAAGTCAATGAATGGATGGACCCCGACATGGTTCAGGTAATTGTTTTGTACAACTCAATTCCATTCTGAGCAGCTCTCCAGTGCAAGTCTTAAATTCAGAACCATTATATAAGCATAGGCAGAATAATTCTGGATTTCCAAAGGAGGAGCAGAATTTATTTTGCATTTTCACAGGTAGTGTAGTATATATTTTTAATTTAACTTATATGTATATAAATTTTATGTATACATTTTATAACTATTTATATTGATATATATATCATAGATATAGAATCATAGAATCATTCAGGTTGGAAAAGACCCTTGGGATCATCGAGTCTAATCATCAATCTACTCTACAAGTTCTCCTCTGAACCATAGCCCCCAACACTACATCTAAGCAACTTTTAAACACATGCGGGGATGGTGACTCAAGCACCACCCTGGGCAGCCCATTCCAGTGCCTTCACTCTCTCCGTGAAGAATTTCTTCCTGATATCTAGTCTAAACCTACTCTGTTGAAGCTTGAAGCCATTAATTATTTTTTATATATATGAATGGCTTGAAGCCATTATATGTTTTAACATATATATATGTGTGTGTGTGTATATATATATATGTATGTGTGTGTGTATATATATATATATGTGTGTGAATTTAAATTTCAATTTACGACTGGTGTTTTACACCAAAGGGGCAGGATTTACTAATTTGACCACAAACCCATGTTAATCTCCACAAACAACCAACTCCTTTAGAATGCGAACAGAGCTATCACACTGCTAACCACAGCTGTCTATTACTTCAAAGTTAATTAAAACCATAATTAAATAAGCACAGTAATAAATGAATTTTGAAATAAGAGTAGCTACAAAAATAGCCACAGTGTTTAAATTAAATGGGTATGTCTGCGTGTGTAGATTGTTTTTAATAGTTTCTGTAATTTCCGTTTGAACTCTAGTGGACTCAATTATCTGAATCCACATCTTGTTAGAAAAATAAAAATCAAAACCGGATCATTTGGCACAGAATTTCTAGGCAAAGGTGCCAGATCCTGCCAAGGATGTGTCCAGGTATCTGTACACACCTACCTATTTTAAAATGCACTAAATAAAACATTTCTTTAAAATAAACCTACCAAACCAAACTGACAGTGGTTTTCAAACAGCAATTCAGAGTTAGTCAGTGTTATTCTTTAAATCATTACTTTACACCCCGGATTAAATGTAAAATACACTCATTTGAAAGATGCTCATTCACTACTAAGTATTAATTTTATTACCATATTATTGAAATCAATTATTCAGTGCAGATGTGATGCAGCATTTTCTTCTGGAATGGTCCAGCCAGGTGATTTCCAGTGCTCTTTTTTTTAATTCCTTTCTTGACTGTGAGAACGTGACCATCATTGCCTTATACCTTGTTTCATGTCAAATCACTTGATTCAGTTTATCTCATAGTCAATCACGTCCACATCCGTGTTTGACTTCTTTCTGGATAACTTGTTTCTATTTTATACATTTTCAACTTTAATTCACTCTTGTTTCCCACTCGACATTGTACATCTCCTGTGCACACACCTTACAGACAGTGAAATTCTTCACTCTAAGCACATACGTGTTGTTGCCCCTCTGTCTGGATCTGTATTTCTTCAACAAGGAGCTGTGGTGACAGGCAAGAAACCAGACTAAAGAAACCACAGTGTGTAGACACTGTGTAGACATGTAGACAGAGTAGGAGAGATCCTGGAGGGGATGGAAGGAAAATACTTTCAAAATAAAAATAAAGATAAAACCCCTGTTAATACCTCATGTTGACTCAGTTAGATACCCAACAGTCACTGAACCAGTACAGACAGCAGTGATACATGGACCTACACGGGGTAAAGCCTCAAAAATGCAGGAATTCTTCACTATGTCTGCTTGAAAGTGATAGCTGACTTCTCTAATGTGCACTCCAGCTGAGAGATACAGAACACTACAGAGGTAACACCCACCTGCACTCTTGACAAGTGCTAACCCTGTTAAAACAGCCTTTTCTATGTGCAGTTTTGGAAAGGGGAAGAGACAGAGGGATTGTTTTATTTCTTAAAAATAAAAAGTATTGGGGGGGGGGAGGTTCTACATATCCAGAAGTAACTTGGTCCTGGTTAAAATGCCAGCCCCACTGAAACAGTGTCAGAGACAAAATCTGGAGTGACAAGAAGCAGCTATGGAGCATTCAGGTCAGGTATGGCAGAAGAACACAAATCCAGGGGAATACGGAATATTTTCACTCAAACACAAGTCTGGTAAGATTAAGTAGCAGGTTAGATTTTGTCATCTGATGACAGATCTCTCGCACTATTCAGTGCATGTTTCCAGCAAAAAAATAGGGCATCTCCTAGTATTTCCTTTTGGGATGGTTTGGGTTTATATTCATAAGGCTAACGTATGTTTTAGGAGAGCCCTGAGGAGAAGGACT
>JAOXOE010026827.1:0-20316 GCA_028565055.1 Phoeniculus purpureus
CGGGCTCCCGGCCTCGGCCCCGCTCCCGCCCGGGCCCCGCCATGGCCCCGCCGCACCCGCTTCCGCCCGCGGCTCCTGCCCCAGCAGCGTCCGGGCGGAGCGGCCGTGCTGGGCCCAAGCGTTCCGGGCGTGAACGTTCCGGCTCCCCGGGCCCCAGGGGTTCCCCTTTGGCCCTCCCGGGACCGCCCCGCCCACAGGTCCGGCTCCAGCAGCGTCCGGGCGGGGCGGCCGTGCCAGGCTCCAACGTTCCGGGCCCGAACGTTCCGCCCCGCTCCGGCTCCCCGCTTCTCCTCCCGGGGCTGCTCCGCGCGCTCCCCCTGCCCCCCTGCCTGGGACAGAGAGAGCCCAGCGCCCCTCGGAAGGACAGGCCCACAGAGAGGCTGCTCAGGGCAGCTGCTGCCTCCCCCTCGCTGGGTTTGGAGCAGCCCCACAGCCGCCCTCCGTGTCCCGGAGGACACCCCACGGAGCTGCGAGGCCCAGCCTGGGGCTCGAGAGAGCCCGGAGCCTCCCTGAGCCGGCAGCACCAGGGCAGGGATCACCCCCGGCACTGGGCCCTGTGGGAGACCCCTCCTCCAGTACTGGGGTCTGCTCTGGGCCCCTCCGTCACTGCCAGCAGGACAGTGAGGGGCTGGAGAGGGGCCGGAGAGGGGCAGTGGGGCTGGGGACTCGCTGCTTGGACCCAGGCCTGGGGCTCCAGCGCCTCTGGGGGTCGGAGCAGGGCCGGGTGCTGCCTCCCGCCAAGCCAGAGGCATCAGACAGACCGGCCAGACCCCCATCCCTCAGGCTGCATCTCAGGTACTGGGGTCACCTCAGTATGAGAAGGACATTGAGGGGCTGGAGAGGGGCCAGAGAAGGGCAGTGGGGCTGGGGAAGGGTCTCTGAGGGAGCTGGGGCTGCTCAGTCTGGAAGAGAGGAGCCTCAGGGGAGACCTCACTGCTGTCTGCAACTGCCTGACAGGATTGGGGGGGTGTTGGTCTCTTCTCACAAGGAACAGGACAAGAGGAAGAAGTTCTTCGCTGAGAGAGTGGCTGGGCACCAGAACAGGCTGCCCAGGGAGCTGGTGCAGCCCCAGTCCCTGGAGGTGTTTAAAGACCTCCAAGCTAGAGCACTTGAGGCTGTGGTCTAGGGATTAGGGAGCTGTTGGGATCAGGGCTGGGCTTGATGATCCTGGAGGTCCCTTCCAGCCCGGATGATCCTGTGACTCTGTAAATGGCCTCAGGCTGCCCCAGAGGAAGATGAGGTTGGCCCCAAGGAGAAACTTCTCCCTGGAAAGGGTCCCCGGCCCTTGGCACAGGCTGCCCAGGGAGGGGGTTGAATGGCCACTCTGGCCATAGAGATCTGGAGCTGAGGGTGGGTTGGCACAGCTGGGCTCAGGGCTGGACTGGGTGAGCTTGGAGGCCTTTTCCACCCTGCACGACGCTGCGGCTCTACGATCCTTTTGGCAGGACAGAGGCTGCCGAGGGCCCGGGGCTGATTGAGCATCAAACACATTTATTTCACTTTAGTTGAGTACAAGAACAGTGAGCACACACGCACACACCACCGAGCACTGAGGAGGAGGAGGAGGAGGAGGGTGGCCGAGGGCGCAGAGGGACAACGAGGGGAGAGGAACGCAGAGTTAGTGAGGAGCAGCGGCGCGGCGGTTAAGGTGCTTCTCAAAGGAACAGAGAGACGGGTCATTCCTGTCGCTGGCTTTCCTCATGCAGTTGCAGGCCGGGCGCGGGGTGGATGCCTGGGGGCAGCTCAGAACAGGCCCTTGTGTCTGCCACCACGTTCGATGAGAGCCGTGACGGGCTGTGCGGAGCGGTGCGAGGCGACGGGCGGGCGAGGGGAGGCGAGCCCGCAGGGACAGAAACCCACCCCTGGCCGGGCAGAGCGATTCCGCTTCCCTTCTGGTTCGATTCTGTCTGAGAAGGTTCCCGTCGCTGCCGCCCATCGACGGGACGGGGGGCCGGGGCTGCTCACTGCAAATGCAACTCATGGCAGTCCAAGCGCACAGCACGTCCCGCTCCACAAGGCCACTCCTTCGCCAGCAACCTCCCCGCTGCAGAACCGCGACCGCCGCTGGCAGAGCCACGTGGGCTGCGGCGGGCGCGAAGCACCGGCCCCGTGCGGATCACCAGCCCCGCAGCGCCCTGCCTCTCCCTGCTGGCCACAGCTGGGCTTGGTGGGGTGGAAAACAGAGGGTGGTTTGCAACTGCCTGAACTTCTTCTAGGACGGGGTCTGGTGTCTACAGGGAGCCAAAGCGCTCGGATGGCAGCTGGCGAGCTCTGCCCACGGTGGGACCCTGCTGGCCTGGCAGCGCTGGCACCGCCGGCAGCTCTGCTTCCCTTGCAGGAGAGACCTCGCTGTCAGGAGAAGAGACCTCCCAGGGCCACGCCAGCAAGCAGCCCTGGAGCAGCCCCTCTCAACCCTGGCAGCAGAGGCAGCGAGAGGGCACTGCCCACAGCATCCCTGTGCCGGAGCCGGCAGCGAATGCTGGGCACAGTCTGTGCGCGGGGCGGGAGGCTGAAGGCAAAATGGTGCAGGATCGTGGGCCCTTCTGTTTCCGCAGGGGCTGGAGACAATTGCAAGAAGGAAACTCATTGACTTCCTCTCCAGGTTCGGTGCCAAGTCCACCCTGCCTGCCTGGTTCACAGTGTGCAAGGCCCCGGGCTTGGCCCGTGAGCCCCTTCCAAAGGCAGCTCGAGAGGCAGCTCTAAAGGCCGAGCTGGGATGGGCTGGGGACCGGCGGCTCCGCTGGCATCTCCCCCACACACACGGCGTCTCACACCGGGTCCTGGGCTCACTGGCTCCTCCTGGGACGTGGGGACACCCCGCAGTGATGGAGCCCGCTCAGCCCATCCCTAAGCATTGCCCACCGTCGCTGCCACCAGCCTTGGGCAGCCCCTGCCACCGCACCGCAGACGATGGGAGACGCCGAGCGGAGACGGCCCCTCTGCCCTCCACCCTACTCCGGAGCTCCAGTCGCTTCATCGTCGGGGCCCAGAGCCGAAGCAAAAGCCCCGGGCACTGGCAGGGCTGAGGCAGAGCGACGAGGGCGGTCCCGCGGCTGCCGCCCCGCCAGGGCTCCGGCTAGGGGCAACGACCCTGCCTATGACCAGCTGCCGGAGCTGCAGCCTCGACCTCCTGCCCTGCTCCCCCAGGCCACCACCCCCAGCGCACGCCGCGGGCCAGCGGGCCACCTCGCACCCTCTGCCCGGCCCCAAGCAGCTGAAACCTTGCCAGCTCTCTCCTCGAAGGCCCGAGAGGCCCTCGTGTGACCTAGGAGTCTCGAAATGCACCGCCCGCAGTCAGGCGGCGAGTTAGTAGCCAGGTGCTTCGGTGTCGCTGCCAGGTGCTTCGGCGCCGCCGCCTCCCTCCCTCCCGCTCCTCGAGGCGAGAACACCCAGAAGTGAGAGGCAGCCCCCAGGAACCCCGCGGGCGGCTCCGCCTGTAGGAGAACCCCTGGAGGGAGAGTGAACCCTTCCCCAGAGGCCTCTGGAGAACACGAGGTGGGACGAGCACGGAGGAGGAGGTCGGGAGCGGAAGGGGGGAAGGAGCCACCCCAAGTCCCGAGCGCTGCGGCAGCGCTGGCGCCGGGGGCTGGAGCGGCACCTGCGAGTCGCAGCCGGAGCTCGAAGGGGAGCAGCTCGCCGGGTTGTTCTTCTTCCCACAGGTGGGGGGCCGGGTGTCACCGCTGCTGGGGGCTGCCGCGGGAGCCTGGCGACCGCCCGCCCCTCACCTAACATGCAAGAGGGGGGCTGACTGGCATCGGCGGGAGGGCGGCTGCTCCCTCGAGGGCTGTTTCTCGGGTGGGCTGTACAGTCGGGCTCGGCCGCCGGGCCGGTCTCTCGGTGGTGGTTGCTGTCGGGTGCCAGCGCTGGCAGCGGTGCGCGGGTGCGGTGGGTGCCCGGTGGGGGGGCAGGTATATATCTAGATCTCTCTCTCTCTCTCTCTCTCTCGAGGCAGGTAGGTGTAGATATATAGCGCTGAGAGCGGCTGTTCCTTTGCTTAACGATTGGGGTGTCTCTCGCCACGAGCGTCTGCAGCCGGGATGTCGATGTCTCGCTGACAAATCCAGCACAAAGGCTCCTTCTCCGCTGTCCTCCGGGTTCAGAGACGGATTCCGACTTCCATCAGCGTGGGAGGTCAGGATTCCTGCATGACCACATGATCCTTCAGCTTGGGAAAGGATCCTGGGGTCCAACCATCAGCCCTACGCTACAAGGTCACCCCTAAACCAGATCCTCCAACGCCACAGCTGAGCGACTTTTAAACTCATCGAGGGATGGGGACTCAGCCCCCACCCTGGGCAGCCCATCCCAGTCCCTGACCACTTTCTGCGTGAAGAATTTCTTCCTGATGGCCAGTCTGACCCTCCCCTGGTGGAGCTGGAAGCCCTTCCCTCTGCTTCTATCACTGATGACCTGTGAGCAGAGCCCAGCACCAGCAGCTCTGCAGGGTCCTTTCAGAGAGATGTAGAGAGCGATGAGGGCTCCCCTCAGCCTCCTCTTCCTCAGACTAACCAACCCCAACTCTCTCCATCTCTCCCCATCAGACTGATTCTCCAGGTCCTTCCCCAGCTCTGTTGCCCCCCCTCTGCCCTCGCTCCAGCCCCTCGATGTCTCCCTTGTACTCAGGTGCCCAAACTGGACCCAGTCCTCAAGGTGCAGCCTCCCCAGTGCTGAGTGCAGGGGGACAATCCCCTCCCTCCTCCTGCTGTTTGCAAGGCCCAGGGAAAGGAACTGTGAGTGCCGGGGAGGGGGAGCTGGTTCTGTCGCCTGCAGAAGGGCTCCTCTTCCTATCAGGCAGTGGCACTCAGGGCCACGGTCTGCACTTAATTACTGGGGCCTCTGCTAATTAGCAGGGAGCCCTCAGTGCCTGGGCTGCTGCTGTGTGGGGAGGTCTCGGTGAGCCAGTGCCTCTCCTTTTCAGCTGTTAATTACAGTCAGGCGGCTCCCGGAGCCCTGCAGAGGTGTCTGGGCTCGCTCCTCCGCTCCCCTCCGCTCTCGGCGGGTGCAGGAGCCTCCTCTGACAGCTGTGACAGAGCCGCCAGCCCAAAGCTCCACGCGCTGAGGAGACAGACTCCGCTTCCGAGGAGGCCACTCGAAATGCCCCCGCAGCCCTGCTGCTGCCTCAGCCCCCTGGGAGCCTCCCCTCTCCTTGCCCACCTTGCCCCCCGGCTGCTCAGACCCGCAGCAACGCGGCTGAGGGGGAAGAAGGGGCTCGGAGCTGGGGATCGAGAGCAGGGCAGGACTTCTTAAGGCAGCTGTGCCCTGGAGAGAAACATCTGCCGAGCCTGTGTGCTGCTGCCTGCCCCTGTGGCTACTGGGAGCCACAACTGGGGGCTCCCAGTGGCACTAGAGACGCCTCCTTATCCCCAGGCACTGCTCTGACACCCTGCACTGCTTCTGCAGAACCTGCAGCCCTGGCATCACCCCCTCTCCTGCCCTGCCCGGGGGCTGGAGCAGCTTCTGCCTCTCCTGCCAGTGCCCAGCGAGCCCAGCCCTGGCGCTCACCAGCAGCTCCTGCACCCACCTGAGGTTTCTTGTCCCGTTCCTCCGGAGAAGGCTCTGTTTCTCTGTACACCACAGCTTTGGTTACCAGCATGTCGGGGTGCTGCAGCTTCGCCTCTTTGATCGCTAAAGCCAGCGCCTGCGCAGCGGGAGAGAACCGGGGAGAGCTCAGCAGCTCAGGGGGCCTCCAGGAGCACAGGAGGCAGAGCCCACAGCAGCCTGGCAGAGATGCTGGAGCCCACCAGGGCTTTGGGGTCAGCACCCCACTGGGATGGCTCAAGCACTGCCTTTCTGCTGCTGCTTTTGCTGTGCCTGGGCAGAGGAACAGCAGCGACCTCTGCACTGCTGCTTTTGCTGAGCCCTGGGTCCCTGCTGAGCCCCAGGGTGCTGGACCCCGGGCAGAGGAACAGCAGCGACCTCTCCGCACCTAGGGAGACCCAGCTACTGCGGGAGGTCGCTCCCAACCTTAACGATCCTATGGTTCTGTGATCCCAAACACCATCCCTCGGGGCGAGCCGGTGCTGGAAAGAGAAGAGCCTGGGCCACTGGGGAGGGGAAGGGCAACTGGGAAGGTGCTCTAAGGCACTAAAGAGGTGATGCCATGCCGGGAGGTGATGTTTAGTGCTGCAGCGGGTGCCGATGGGACCTGGGCACCACTGCGCCCCACGGGGACCTCCACTGCTCGTAGGTTTGGTGCCTCTGGGGTCAGTTTGGGGAGAGGAAGAAAGAGCCAAGAGCCAGAAGCAGAAGCACGGTGGTGCCCACAGGCGGGCAAAGCCGGGGCAGCCCGCTCCTACCTGGTCCTGGTCCACGTCCTCGTCTCCTGTGATGATGATGCGCTTCTCTATCCGGGTCTCAGAGAAGCCTCCTTTCACAGTCTGCACGAGGAGGAGGACAGGAGTCACCCACAGCTCTGGGGGCCACCTCAGCTCCCGACGGGGCAGCTCTGCCCACCGAGCAGCGGCAGTGCCAGCAGCACCCTCGGAACTGAAGGGCTGCAGGGCAGGTCCCCTGGTGCAGCCTCGTGTCCTCCACCTCCCTCCATCGCTCCCCTGCCTGTGCCAGCCCAGCTCCAACCAACCCAGTCCCCCCCCCAGCGCTAACACAGCACCCACAGGGTGCCCCAAGGCTGCAGCAGCCGGGGCTTTTCCCGGTGCAGGGGGTCCCGTGCCTGCTGTGGGGCCGCTCGCACCTTGGTGACGTGGGTGGTGGTGGAAGTGGAGAGGGTCTCCGCGGTGGCGCTGAAGATGCTGCTGAGCACGTCCTTCCCTGCGGAGCCCCCACTGATCTGGAGCACAGAGAACACAGGAAGGGGGCCCTCAGCCCTTGGCACCGGCTGCCCAGGGAGGGGGTCCGGTGGCCACCCCTGGCTGGGGAGGTCTGGAGCTCAGGGACAGGGGTTGGGCTGGGCTGGGTGATCCTGAAGGTCCTTCCCAGCCTGAGTGGTTCTGGGGCAGCAGGAGCTGAGACCTTCCCATGGGGCTGCTCTTCCCACTGCTCCCAGGCGGCTGGGGTGGGCTCCAGCAGGTTTCTGCAGGTAGCCCAAAGCCAGAGCTGCAGGGAAGGCCCTTGGGCAGCCGAGACAGAGCACCCAGGGGCTCCAGCCAGCCCAGCCTGCCATAAAACCGGGGTGACCCATAGGGTTCCCCTGCTCCAGCAGGTGCTCAAGGTGGCCCAGGGGAAAGGCCACGGGCAGGGGCTCCCGGACAGTGCTGCCGACGTGGCAGAGACCCTGCGGGCCCAAGCCCAGCCCCACACGGCTGCCCCCTTCCTCCTCCCCACCCCGGGGGCTGCTGGCTGCTGGCACCCTGTGCCCCACCTCACCGGCGAGAGGGAGCGAAGGTCCATGGCCCCCTTCCCAACCTTGGTGCCGTGATCCTAAAGGAGAGCAGACAGACATGTGGGCTCGGGGTCGGGCGCAGCGGGTCCCCCCGCCACAGGCGCCCCAGGAGGGCAGGGTGCCCCCAGCCCTTCCAACCCCAGAGCAGGGGGGCTGCAGGGCACCGACCCCAGGAGAGCCGCCCCGCTTGCTGAGCTCACCGGTGCCGTCTCCGCGGTGCCAGCGGTGTCCCTGGTGCCCGGGGAGCCTCCCTCCACCTGCCAAAGGGAGCCCGGTGAGCCCGGCAGTGCCAGGGACTGGACGGTGCCACGGCCCTTCTGGGGACGAGCCCAGGGGCCAGCACGGCCAACAGGGTCAGGGTCACAGGCAGGAGTCTTGGGGAGTGGGGGCTTTGCTTTGGTGTTTGGGGTCAGAGCTGCCGCGGTTCCCCCCCTCCCCGGGCTGGGGCTGAGGTGCCAACCTGGTGGGGAGCGGAGCCGTCTGCTTCGGGCTTCTTGGGGCTGGCGGCGTCAGCCTTCGGGGCTGGAGACTGCGGGAGGAACACAGCGGGTCAGAGGCACCAGGGCACAGCCCTGGGAGCTCCTGGTGCTGAGCCCCAGCGGGCAGAGACGCCCCGTCCTGCTCCTCGGCTGCTGCCAGCCTGCAGAGCCCCGTGTGGGCAACAAACTGCTGCCCTGGGCCACCCCAGCTCTCCTCCAGCACAGGGGCTGCTGAGAGCTCCTGCCCAGGGGATGCTCAGTCAACACCAGCCCAGCCACTGCCCAGTGCCGGTCATCACGGAGCCAATAACCCCAACCCCTCCACGACCCCAGAGCCTCTGGCTTCACAGAACCCTCACATCGCAGACTGGTCCAGAAGCCCTTCAGGACCATCCAGCCCAACCCTGACCCCCGCTGTCCCCAGCCCACCCCAAACCGTGTCCCTGAGCTCTGGATCTCCTCGTTCAGGGGTGTCGACCCAGCCCTGTCCCTGTGCCAGACGCTCTGCACAAGGGCAGCCTCAGCCGAAGGAGCCTCCATCCCCACAGCATTCTCCTGGCTCCAGCAGCACTGGGGACCCACCTGCTGGGGCTGCAGGGCTGCTCCGGCCCTGGCCTGGCCCAGAGGGGCAACTGTGAGCTCCATCCTGGCTGCGACTGGCTCCACCACCCTCTCCCTGTGCTGTGGGCTCTGCTCCCCACCCCAGCACAAGCACTGCTCCCAGCCCCATTAGCCTCCCCCAGGTCACAGCAGTGACCCCTAGAGCTCTGGGAGCTCAGCTCCCTGCCCCAGCACTGCTCCAGCCCCGTCAGCCTCCCCCAGGTCACAGCAGTGACCCCCAGGAGCTCTGGGGCAGCCCCACAAGCTGCTCTCCACACCCTTCCCAGCCCACAGCAGTCAGAGGGTTTCCCCTCATGACCCAAACTGGTCCCAGTCCTCATGCGCCCCTGGGTCCTGCCCTGTGCCCGCGGCATGGGGTGAGGGGTGACGAAGCAGCCTCGCAGCGGGGCTGAGGTGGCAGAGACCCCCGGGGTGGCACCTGGAAGCTCCCGCGCTCTGCCAACCCGAGTGGGGGCGCAAACTGGTGCTGGGACGCGGCACAGGGACCACGGGGGTGCGACGGCAGCGAGAGCCTCCCGGCCAGGTGCTGTCCCCCTGTACCTCCAGCTGGGAGCCGCCTGAGCTGGGCTGGGAGACCTTCTCGCCGCCCTCTGCATCCTCTTCCTGCGCCGAAGCCCCTTGGCCAGCAGGGCAGGGCCCCGGGCCGTCGCCTTCGGCTTCGCTCTTGTCCCTGTCCAGCTCCGGGAGGCTCCGCGAGATGTCCTCGAAGGCTGCGCCGTGGAAGTCGCCGATCACCGTGAAGTCCACCTCGGCTTCCAGGCTGGAGGTGGAGCTGACCGTGATGCTGGAGCACTTGCGCTCGATGGCCAGGTGGTTGTCCTTGAGGAGCGCCGCGTCCTTCTCCTGCTCCTGCTCGTCGTCGCCGCCGCCGTCGCTCTCGGGAGCTCTGTGCCGAGGCGGCTTCGGTCTCTCCTCGGCCCCCTCCCTCCATCCTGCTCTCTAGGGGAGACACAAGGGCGGAGAGAGAGAGAGAGAGACGGGACAGTGAGCGGCGGCGGAGAGGGCGCCGGGGCGAGGAGGAGAAGGAGGAGGAAGGCTGCGGCAAACGTCACAGAGTGGAGTCAAACACAAGTCAAGCACAGAGACCGGACCCTTGCCGACAGCAGCGACTAGGTGGTGGGGTGGGAGCTGGGCTGCTCCAGCCGACGGTGCCGCCAGCCCGATGGCAACCGACCAGGGCCAGCACCAGAAGCGGCTGGGCCAGCCTGGGGGCACCGGCGGGGAAGCAGACGGATGCGAAACAGCGGCTCTGCCCCTCGGGGACACCCGGAGCCAGCTCAGAGCAGACGGCACTGGGGTCGGACACTCAAAGGAAACCAGACAGAGGGAAGGAGGGAGATAAGAGGTGCAAAGAGCAGGGCCCCGTCAGCCACTCGCGGCCAAGGAGAAGCAGAGGGACGTGCCAGCTCCTCCGAGCCGCTGCGGGGGCTGCAGAAGCATCACCTCCGGGGCATGGGGAGCGGCAGCCCCCCAGGAGCATCTGCCAGACCCCAGCAGTGCTCGTGCTGGTGGTGAACCTGCCGCCCAGCACCACAGTCGCCCCTTGGAGTTCTCATGCAGCAGAGGATGACCCGGGTGAGGGTCTGGTTGGTGCCATCGATGGCCAGGGGGGCAACCTCCCTCCGCCAGCTCTTCTCCACACGGGGCCATACCTCTCAACCCCGGCACCGCATGCAGCTCCCCTCGGCCGGGAGACCACGGGCAGCCCCACCGCTGGGCTCTGCAAGACCCACAACCACTGGAGAGCCAGACCTGCTGCCGGGCTCTGGGACATCCAGCCCCACTGCAAATCTGGACCCACTGTAGGACTTTAGGGGATCCAGTGCCACGGCTGGGCTCTGAACCCCACTGCGGGTGGTTCTCCCTCGGGAAGAGCTCGAAGCCCAGCGATGCCCAAGCCAGAAGCCACCCGCTGGCCCCCGTGCCGAGGGTTTGCAGCGGGGCAGGCTCGGGGGGTTGAGAGGTATCGAGGGGGGAGGCTGCGGGACACAGGTGGGGGACACGCGTGCCGGGGCGTGGGGACAGCGAGCCCGGCGCCGGGAGCACGGAGCCCTCGGGGCTGGGGGGCAGCTCTCACACTACGGGAGGAAGCGGTGAGTAAAGCAGCACTGAGACCTGGGAGACCCCCGGAGCAGCAGCCTCTAGAGCCTCCTCCTTCGGGCTGGGGTCACACAAAGCCTCCTCTTCCCCACTGGGCTCCTGAGATTTGCTCTGGATCAGAGAAAAGGGTTAGTGAGGGCGAGGGGCTCCGGGAGCCGACCCGCCACCGGCTCCCCAGGGCGGGCGAAGCGGCTCCGTCCGTCCCGCAGGCAGCGGCTCGGCCGAGACAGGGCAGGGGCGGGCGCGATGCCGGCGAGCGAAGCGATGGCACCGGGGACGGGGATGCGGGGCGAAGCTGGAAGCGCTGGCACCCCGCTGCCCGCGGGGCCGAGGCACCCCCCCGCCTCCCTGCGCTGCTCCCGGCCACGAGAAGCTGATGGAGCGGCCAGCGGGGCTGTGGCCAGCGGGGCTGTGGCCAGCGGGGCTGTGGCCAGCGGGCGAGCCCGGCCACACACACACGCACACAGACGGCACAGGGAGTGCGAAGCGGTGGCCGCCGGCCAGCGGGGCGAGAGGGGCGCTCGGCACGGCCACGGTTGCCACACGACATGCGCTGGGAGCCGCCGGCACCCGCAGTTACCGCGGCGTGGGCCACCGTCCCTCGGCCGGTGGAGTCGGGGGCGGCCAGCTGGGCACCGCCCGCTCCGTCGAGCTCCCAGCTGCGAGGCTGCGGGTCCTCTCCCGCGGGTCCCGCCGGAGCGATGGGCGCCGCGGGCCAGGAGGGTCCCGTGTTCCACGGCGGGTCCTGCGCCGGAGCCGGCCGAGCCTCGAGAAGGTCCTCCTGCCCCTCCTGGGTCGCCCTTCGTTCCACCTCGCTCGGCTCGAACATCCTAATCCTGGAGGCCACCGAGGCTGTCCCGCTGCTGCCGTCCCGCCGGCCCCCAGAGCTGTCTCGGCGCTCCTGGGACGGGGCTCCCCGCGTCGCGGCCGCCGGCTCTGCTCCGGTTGTCCCAGCCCCAGAGAGCCCAAACGTCTCCCCGCCTCGGCAGGACCCCGCTGCGGGCGACCGCGGGGCTTCGGCAGCTCCTCCGGCCGCAGACGGAGCCGACGGCTGCTGCCCCAGAGCGCTGGGTCCTCCTGCCACAGGGCTCCTGCCCTGCAGGTCCTGACCCACGTCAGAGTTCAGGTCCCGGGGCGACTCCTGCCCTTCGGGATCACCAGTGCGGAGCAGCCCCGCGGCCGCAGGACCCTCCTGGAGAAGGGCTGCCGTGGCCTCAGCCGGTCCTCCTGCTCCCTCTGCCTTCGGAGACAGACCGTCGGCACCAGGGCTTCTGTCCTGGGGCAGCTCTTCCATCCCGCAGCCTCCACCCCTGAGCAGCTTCCCCGCTGCGGGTCCTGCCTCCCAGGACAGCCCTTTCGTGAGGGGCTTCTCCTCCTGCAGCAGCTCTCCTGCAGCAGGCTCCGTGTCCTGGGCCACCTGCCCTGGGGCCACTGTCCTGGAGCCCTGCACCGGCTCTGCTGGGGTTTGGGGTGGGTTCCCTTCCCCGGGACTTGTGCCTTGCTGGGGCTCCCTGCTGCCAAACCCCACGTCTGGGGGTTCTTCTTCAGATCCAGGACTGCTGGCTAGTAGCCGCTGCACCCCAGAGCTCAGGTCTCCGGGTCTGATCTCCTCCTGCAGCCCCTCTGCTGTAGGGTCTGTGCCCCTGGCTCTGCCAGGGCTGGTGCCCAGGGCTGGCTCTGCAGGGGCAGGGCTGGGTCGCTGTGGATGGGGCACAGGGACAGCAGTGCCGGGTTTGTCGCTCTCCGAGCCCGCAGGGCTGCGAGGGCCACCCTGCCCAGACCCAGCGCAGGGGGGTGACCTGGTCTCTATCTCTTCCATCTGAAGAACCACTCCGGCACTTTCCTCCTTGTCGCCCTCTGCTCCAGCCCTCACGGAGAGCTCCTCGGGGCTGTGCCCAGGGCTCCCTCTGTGCTCTCCAGCCCCACAGCCATTCCTGGCTGGGCCAGGCAGTCTCCAGCCTCTCACTGGGCTCTGTAGATCCGGCTCCTGATGCCCCCTGTCTTGGGGTGATGGCGGGGTCTCCCCTCCCTGGGGCTCCTGGCAGCCCGGCTGCCCAGCAGGCTCCTTCTGTCGCTGTAGGGTCCCTTCCTCCTGCTCTGCAGCGGGATGTCCTGCCTGGCCGGTCCCATCCCAGCCTGTCCCAGGCTGCTCTGGCGCTTCCTCAGGTCCTCTGGCCGCTGCCCCGGGCTGCCGGGTTGCCGAGGAGAGGGGCTGGGACTCTCCTGCTGCGGCTGCCGCCTGCCCGGAGCCCTCCCCAGGCTTCCTCGCGCCAGCGTCCGAGGGCGAGCGGGTTCCAGCCACCTTCTCCTCTCCCTCGGGTTCTCCCAGGTAGATGATCCTCTGGGTTGCAGAAGGCTCTGAGCTCTCCTCGCTGACCTTCACCTTGACCTTCAGGAGCTCCGGGGCTGCCGCTGGCGCCTTGGCCTCAGGCTTCCTGCCGGCTGCAGAAGGGTGCTCCTTCGGGACCACCGCGCTCTCTCCCGGGGGAGCCTGTGACCCCGAGACCTGGACCCTCTGGCTCCCTTCGGGCTCGGGCAGAGCCGGCTGGCTGCTCGCCGCCACCTCGTCTGGCTCCTCCGGAGCTCTGCCGGCCGGCGGCGGCTCTGCCCCGTGCCCGGGGTGCCCCCCGCTCCCCTTCTCACAGAGCTCGTCCTCCCACACAGACTCAAAGTCCTCGGGGCTCGCGATCATCTTCGCCCTCGTCCGGGTGCCCAGGGCCGCCTCTGCCAGCTCCTTGGCTCTGCCCACGGCCGCCTCCGCCTGCGAGAGGCTGCTGTTGCCGCTGCCGGCGCCCACAGCCCCGGCCCGGGCTCCGTCCCTGCTGACCGCCAGCGCTTTCTTTACCGCCACCGTCTCCAGCCTGGGGGTCTCTCTCTCTATAAACACCCAGTGCTCCGAGCCCTGCGGTGCAAGCGGAGCGACAACGGTTAGCACCCGGCACCCGGCGCCTGCCGCCACCGGCCACGGGGAGCTGCGCCGCCTCCGCTACTGGTACCACTGGTCCGCACCAGGGCGGAGGGGGGGTCTGCGGGAAGAGCTCAGCAGCTCCCTGATGGAGAGAAGGGGCTCAAGACAAGGGGGGGGGCGATGGCATGCAGGGGGCTGAGACCCTCTGCTCCCCCTCCGGGGACCCTGTTTTGCTCAGGGACAGAGCTGGGGAGCGACGCTCCCCACGGACACAGGAGCAGCCCTTGGGGTGTGTCTCATGGGGCAGGGGATCGCGGCTGGTTGGACCCCACCGGGACCCCCCAGCACCCTCATTTCCAGCTGGCTCTGGCCGTGCCCAGGAACGAAGGGTGACCTTGCCCTGCAGGCACCGGCTCCTGGCTGCAGCAGCTTCACTCCCAGTTCCATGCTGGAGCCCCCTCAGCTTCACCCAGGAGCCCAGGACTGCATCAGCCTGCCAGGAGCAGGACTCTCTCCCCTCCCTGCAGCTGCTGCAGCACAGCTGCAGCTCCCAGCCCTTCGCTGCAGCTCCTCAGGAGAGGGAGAGCCCGGGCTGGGCAGCTGCGGGAGCTGCAGGGGCGAGGAGCACCCTGCGGCCAGGATGCGGTGGGTGCCTGGGTGACCCCACACCCTGGACCTGCTGGAGTAGGGGACGGGGGCTGGGTGATCTGCAGGGGTCCCTCCCAGCCTCTGCTGCTCTCTCAGTGCCCCTTCCACAGGGGCCGGGTACCTCCATGAGCCAAGTACCCCCCACACAACCCCACACCTCGGGGTGAGGGCAGCAGGGTCACACTAGTGTGGAACCAGTGGCACCAGTGCAGGACTGGGGCAGCAGCCCCAGCGAGGTGGGGGAATGACCCATGAAACCACGAGCTGCGCCCTGGCACCAGGGGTCAGGGGGAAGGTCTGGAGCAGCTGCCCCCCAAATGGAGCTGGGGGAGGGAGATGGGGGCTGAGGGGGCAGAGTGAGAAGGGACAGAGGGAAGATTAAAGGAAAGAAAGAAGGAAACTCCTTGAGGAGGGGGGGGGCTTCCAGAGGGATGGGGCTCAGGAGGTGGTTAGGGTTAGGGTCTAACCTTAATGGCCTTCAGCAGGTGCCCAGGGCAGCGCCCAGCCCTCCTTGCACCCTCCCTGCCTCCTGGGGCCAGGCTGCAGGCAGCCAGCCTCAGGCTCAGCTGTGCTGGTGGGGCAGAGCCCACCAGTGCCACCCACTCCTGCACTGGGGGATGTGATGGGGACCAACAGCGGGAGCAGAACCTCCCCGCTGCCTGCTGCTGCTCTGTTGCCTTCCCTGGGGCCGCACCCCCAGCACCCCCCAGCCCCGGGGAGCAGTCCTGCCCGGGGTACCTTCTCTTGGCCGCCCTGGGATGAGGCCCCTGGGATGTGAGACCCTCCCTGCGCACAGGAGGAGCCAGGAGCCCAGGGCACAGTGCGAGGCCAGGGAAGGCAGCTCTGCACAGAGGGTCCCCGATGCCTCCAGAGATGCCCAGGCTCAGGGTGCCCGGGCTCGGGGGACCGCAGCTGGAGCCCAAGTGAAAGGAGGGCACAGAGACGGCTAAAGGCAGCCTGGAGCTCTCTAGTGCCACCGGTCAGCGCTGCCGTAGGACCCCCCCAGCACTGGCTCCACTGGAGGGGCTCTCCCAGGACCCTCTCTCAGCCCAGACTTCACCGACAGCCCTGTCCTGGTGCAGGACCCTGCCCCACAGCCGAGCGGCCGCCCTCCGCGGGGGCAGAGCCGGAGCTGTGCTCGGAGGGCAGGGAGCCCACAGCAGGACAGGGCGTGGGGAGGAAGGAGCAGCAGGACGGTGACCACCTCAGGAGAAGAGACCAGGCTTTTCTGCGTGAAGGACTCCATGCTGAGGCAGGCGCCGTGCCCAGGGGCGGCATCGTCTACGGTGTCCTCCTGCGGCGTCTGCGCCGGCACCGAGCCCCAGCGCCCACGGGGGACAGAGACAGAGAGAGACAGAGACAGAGGGAGAGGGAGAGAGACAGAGAGCAGGTGAGAAGAAAAGGAGGGAGAGGCAGAGAGAGGGATGAAGGGAGGGAAGGCAAGAAGGATGGAGGGGTGGCTGCAGGGGTGGCAGCAGGGATGGGTAAGTGGCTGTAGGGGTGGCAGCAGGGGTGGCTGAGTGGCTGCTGGGGTGGCTACAGTGGTGGGTAAGTGGCTGCAGGGATGGCTGAAAGGCCAGAGGTCACAGCTACACCAGCCCTAGAGGCTCCACTTACACCCCTGCACTGCACCCATTCACTTGGCAGCAGCTCTGCTGGGAGGTCCCTCCTCTCTGCCCAGCTGAGGGCTTTGGGGTGCTCTGTGAGCTCCCCTGTGTCCAGCCCACAGCCCTCAGGCTCTGTTCTGAGCTGGAACCCAGCGGGCACACGCGCACACACACACACACATCACGAGTGCCCCACATCCTGCTGAGCCCCACAGGCTCTTCTCAGCCCAGCCCTGCGCCCTGGGAGGGCAAAGGGGACCCCGCAGGGTCCCCCCTGCCTGGAGCTGTGACCCCTGGTGTGGGCTCTCCCCACAGGGCAGAGCCCAGCAAGGAGGGGAAAGCAGGCAGGAGGCATCCCTGGCAGGGATGTCCCAGTGCTACAGAGCACCCAGCTGTGCCACACCTGCACCCTCACGCGGCACCGGGGGCCTCTGCACGGACGGGTCCCCCGGGTTCCAGCTCCCCACACGCTGGGTGCCACCCCGAAGCCAACAGGACAAGGGGAGGGCGGGAGCGCAGGCTGCCAGCAGGGCTCTGCTCACCTCTCCACCTCCTCCTGGCACCCAGCTCCTGGCCAGCAAGAGCCTCACGGAGACCCCTGCTGCGGTGGGTGCTGAGGAGCAGCCCGTGGGCCAGCAGAGCCCCAGCCCAGCCCTCAGGCACCCCCACACCACAGCCCCCCAGGGGAGGGTGAGCTGCTCAGCCCCACAACGTGTCTGGGCACCAGGGCAGAGCCCAGCGGCGGCACAAACAGGGGTCACCGGCTCCAGACCCTGACCCCAAACGACCCCTGCCCACATCCACCCGTCCCACCGGTGCCCACCGAGCTCCTCCGGGGCAGCTCAGGAGAAGCCTGGGCGCTGAGGAGCACCCTGAAGCAGAACGAACCTCGGCAGCCTTCTCCGGGGTCCCCTTGGGTGTCTCGTCCTCGTGTTTGGGGGAGGAGGAGGCCGGTGACGACGGCAGCCGCCGGTCGCGCTCCCTGTGCACCAGCTTGCTGTTGGGCTCCTTGAGCGTCCGCTTGAGCTCGTTGATGCTGGCCTGGTGCTTCAGCAGCACGTCCTCGGGCTTGTCCAGGAACTGGGGGAGCAGAGGGACAGACACGGGGGTTACGAGGGCAAAGAGCTGAGCGGGAGGGGCACTGGGAGGGCTGGAGTCACCCTGGGGTGGATTTATGGTCTCCAGATACAGGCAGGAGGGGGTTGGAGCACCCCAGGACCCTGGCAGGAGCTGCTTGGGAGGGCTGGAGTCACCCTGGGGTGGACTTGGGGTCTCCAGATGCAGGTGGGAGCAGGTCAGAGCACCCCAGGACCCTGGCAGGAGCTGTCTGGGAGGGCTGGAGTCATCCTGGGGTGGACTTGGGGTCTCCAGATGCAGGTGGGAGCCGGTCAGAGCACCCCAGGACTCTGGCAGGAGCTGTCTGGGAGGGCTGGAGTCATCCTGGGATGGATTTAGGGCCCCAGAACCCTGGCAGGAGCTGCTTGGGAGGGCTGGAGTCACCCTGGGATGGATTTAGGGTCTCCAGATGCAGGTGGGAGCAGGTCAGAGCACCCCGCGACCCTGGCAGGAGCTGCTGAGGACAGGAGGGCCCTCCCATGGGACCAGTGAGGGACTGGGCTCCACCAGCAGCTCCCCAGGCACCCAGGGGACCCCAGCCCCTGCCCACTGCCAACTGGGCTCCCAGTGCGGGCTCTGGGCAGGGCGCTGGGTGCCGCTCAGAGGTGCCGAGGACGAACCCGTGGCTGCACAGAGCAGCCCGGAGTGGGGTCTGTCCCTGGAGCAGAGGAGCCGGGGTGGACTCTGGCTGCACAAAGACCCCTCGGCCATAGGCAGGCAGCAGGGCAGACGAAGAGGGGGGCAGACAAAGAGGGGGGCAGACAAAGAGGGGGGCAGACAAAGAGGGGGGCAGAGAGGAGCCCGGCTTCGGCTCCGCTCAGCTCAAACCCCTCCCGAGCCCCCAGAACACCCCCCTGGCAGCTCCCCTCAGCAGCAGCAGCCACCCCGAGAGCGACTCCCAGGGGAAACCCCTCGACGTTCTCCAGCTCCTGCAATCCCAGGGGGAGATGCCGGAGGCTGCCGGTGCCGAGCGGCTGGGGGGTCTCGGGGCGCGCCGGGGGGGCAGCACATGCACATGCAGCGGGGAAGCGATGAGGTGGGCAGGGAGGGACTGGGACCAGCGCCCCGGCGGTGCCAGCCCAGCGCCCCTGCCCATGGACGACGGCGGCAGTGAGGGGCTGTGACCCCGCTCCGGGGCGGCGGGAGGAGACCCTCCTGCCCGGGGGGGGCGGGACACGACACACGGGGGTCTGCGAGGGGAGCAGGGCACAGCCTCGACGGCTCCCGCACCCCCGCCTGAGCTCCAGGCCGCAGGGAGCAGCTCACGGGGGTGCGGGGGCGCTGCGGGGCAGCCGCGGACGAGGCGACAGGCAGCCGGGGGCAGGCAGAAGCGAGCGAGGGGTCGGGGGGCCGGCGGGAGCGACCCCCGCAGCGGCGCCGGGCGGACACACGAGGTGAGGACGGGGAAGGGGGGGGGGTGGTTGCCAACAGGAGGCTCCCCAGCGGGGCCAGCACACGGCGAGGGGGGGCTCCTGCTCGCACGGGCGGGACCGCCCCTGCTTAGCGGGACGGGAGGAGCCGCGGGTGGGCTGCGGGGTTGGGGAGCCCCGGCCCCGCCGCATCCCGGGTCCCAGTGCAGAGGGGGCGGCTCCGGGAGGGATGGACGTGGTGGGGGGATGGAGCGATGAGGACTGGGGTGCTGCGGCGAGCGAGCCAATACCTCCTGCTTGTGCCGGGGGGTTGTGTCGGGCTCCGGCTGGCAGCAAAGAGAGGGTTAGAACAACCAGCACAGTCAGTCCAGGCAACCGCTCACGCACCGCGGCCACCCGCAGCGGCTGCTCGTCGGGACCGACCCCCCTCCCCTCGCAGCTGCGGGGCTCACACTGGCCACCCGGGGTGTCCCTGGGCCAGCCCAGGCGGCAGGGACTGGGGACCGGGCTGCGCCCAACCCGGGCTGATCCCAGGGCCGGTCCTGGAGCCTTGAGCCCACTGGGCAGGGTCTGGGGAGCTCAGCCAGACCCCGGTGGCAGCCCCATCTCCACCGGTGAGAGCCCCAGAGCCGCGTCCGAGGGTCCCCACTAGCCTCGGGGACGGTGCCGGGGTGACCCCGCTGCCACCTGCGCCAGCCCCTCACCCCGACCCTGTCCGGCTGCACCCCCCGACCCCTCCTCTGCCAGCAGCCCCGGCCGTACCTTCAGCTCCTTGATCTTGGTCGGGGTGGTCACCTCGTCGTCCTCGGCCCCGGACCGTCGCCCGCCGCCCAACTCACCGTCGGCGCCCCGCTTGTCGCCCGGCGCCGCCCCGCCGTCGTGGTTCTCGCTGACCGAGGCCGGGCGCGAGAACTCTGCCCGGGGACGGGGAGAGCGGGGTCACCCCGGCTGCGCCCCACGGCCGGGCCGCGTCCTGCGCCCCCCACAAACCCCGGCAGGGCCGGCTCCCCGCAGCCCGGGCTCCTGCGGGAGGGTCTGCGGGGTGGGGAGGGAACCCAGTGCCCGGGGCGGGGCTGAACCCCGTCATCTCGCGGGTGCCCCAGCAGCAACCCCACTGGGAGCCCCCTTGGCCACTCCCTTGGCTGCCGCGGGGTTCGTAGGGCACCCAGAGCATCCCGGGCTCCTGGGAAGAGGGTGAGAGGCGACTTGGGGAGCCGGGGGTGGGGAGAGTGAAGTGAGAATCCTTGAATCCTTTTGGGGGGCCGGTGGGGGCCGGGTTCGGCTTCCCCTTCCTCTCGGTGCCTCCCAGCGCGTCCAGCGGCCCCGGGTGGCATCTCCCGTGTTTGCTGGCCCCGGGCTCTGGGCACAGGGGGACCCTTCCCTCTGGCCTCCCTTCTCCGGCTGCCTTAGAGCCACCCGCTGCGGGAAGCCTGTGGGGGTGTCACTCGGGTCCCAGCGATGCTGAGGGGCCGGGGGGGTTGCCAAGAGGTTCGGTCCCGGTGGAGCAGGGTGGCTCCACTTTGGCACCCAGAGGAGCTGTGGGAGCTGCGCTGGGGCTCGGTGGCTCCCTGGGTGCCAGCTGAGTGCCCCGGCTGGGGCTGGCACTGGCAGGGAGCGGCGCCGGCCGGATGCGGTAGGGGGCTGCGCCTGCAGGAGGTCGTTAGCCGGAGACTGGGGGAACTGGCTGGACTGGAGCTGGGAGCTGCCCGGGGGTCCCTGGTTGGGGCTGTTGGGGGGCTGCTCTGGCAGCTGGAGGAGTGGAACCCGGGGACGGAGCCCTGAGAAGCCCTTGGAGGGCTCCTGTGACCTCCAGCCGTGGCTGGCGATGACTTCCCCTCTCCCACAGCCCACACTGGTCCTGCTGCTGCCGCTGCTGGGGTGAGTGGGGGGGTCGCTGGCCACCTCCTGCAGGTGGCTGCCCCGATCCCTCAGGGTGGGACCAGCAGTGTGACCCCCAGTCCCAGTGGGACCAACAGCTCCTCCCAGCAGTTACTGGGGTGTCCCCAGAGCTGCTCTGGGTCTGTGTGGGGACTCGGGTTAGGGATAGGGTTGGGGGTCAGGAATAGGTTAGGGTTAAGGTTGGAGTTAGGGTTTGGGGTGGGGTTTAGAGTCAGGGGTGGGGTAGGGT
>JAOXOE010026828.1:0-20313 GCA_028565055.1 Phoeniculus purpureus
GGCCCTCCCTCTCCCTTTTCTTCCTCTCCCTTTGCTCTTTCTCCCTTTCTCTCCTACTTGTGCTGGCCCGTACCTGGAGGGCTGGGAGCAGCGGATGGGGCTCCCCGACGGGAGCCGAGAGGCCAGAGGGTGCCGGGCACCGCTGCTCACAGCGGGGCGGCGAGCGGGGCCGAGGGTTTCGCTACTGACTTGTGAGCTCGGGAAAACCAGCCGGAGCAGCCTCAAAGCCGCGATCACAGCAGCCCGGGACCCCGCGGGCAGCCGCCGGCGGACGCGGAGCCCGGACGGGGCAGAGCCCTGCCCTCCGAACTCCCGACGGGAAACTCTCGTTTCCCCATTCCTTCAGCCCTGCCTCTCAAACCTGGCATTACTCATCACCTACGGGGGTGGGAAAAGCTCTGCTTGTCTGTCGGTCTGTCCCAGGTTTCTGGCTCCACGCAGGAGTGCGCGGGGACAGAGGCAGCCCTCGCCCCACGGTCCCGAGGACGGACTTACATGATGACATTACGGGGCAGCTCTCCGCCGGCTTTCAGCAGTCATCCTCTGCCCTCTCTGCCCCTGCCCCGCTCCCCGCAGTGGCCATCGCTGCTCGCCCACCTCAGCTCCACGCCCGCAGCGCCTGAGATCGCGCCGACCAGCTCCGCTCCTCCTTCTCCCTCTCCTCCTCCTCCCCGCCGTGCCCCCACTCGACGGGTCCTGCCTCTCCGAGCACAAGTCGGGGAAGCGCCAGTGCCGAGAGCCACCGCCTCCGCGGAGGGCAGCGGCCGCCAGCGGATTAGTCCGCCCACACCTGCGTCGACGTGGGCTCGATGGGACCCTCTGAGCTGCTGCTGCAGCGAGGCTCCAAGCTCTTCTCTGGGGACGCACTGCAACAAATCAGCTCTGAGGAGAGGAGTCTCTGCTGGGCAGCACATGGCACCTTTCACAGAATCATAGAATGGGTCAGCTTGGAAGGGACCTTAAAGATCACCTAGCTCCAACATCGCTGCCATGGGCAGGGACACCACCCACTGGTTGCTCAACCACTTGGTTGCTCAAAGCCCCATCCAACCTGGCTTCAAACTCTGCCACTTCCACGCAGCAGCCTGCTGCCATCACGGCTCAGTCAAGGGGATGGCCATGGGACATGCAGTCCTCCAGCACATTTACAACCCCTGGGAGATGCTAGACACAAGATCCAAAGTCTTGCTCAAAGGACACAGCCCACCTCTGAGGAGATCCCCTACTGGATCCACTACCTTTGCACTTCTGCACACAATGTTCTGCATGTGGAGTGGAAGACAGGTGGTGACACGTCTATGACCTGTTTTCTAGAGTATATACAATAAGTATGTGGCTTGCAAGCACAGAACTGGCCCACAACTTTTATAGGGTGGTAGCTTGCACCATTTACTGATGATCCTAAGTTGCTTTGTACAATCAAAATCTGCAAAATGCGGTCCTACACATGGTACTTATAGGTAGGAAAACATTGAAATGATAGAAAGGGAAACACAACAAAACACAAGGTAGCAAAAGAAGTGCAAAATTTTCACCATGCTGCTTGGACGGGAGCTGGCAGGATTAGGAAAGGATGGCAGAAGGCTCAGCACAGTCAACCATTCGATGAAGTTATCAGCACACAATGGCGGTTAAATAGAATCATAGGGTTTGAAGGGACCTCCAAACGGCAACTAGTCCAACTGCCCTGCAACATACAGGACGTCACTCACTAGAACAGATTGCCCAGAGCCCCATCAAGTCTGACCTTGAATGGCTCCAGGAATGGGGTTTCTACCATCTCTCTAGGCAATCTAGTCTGGTGATCCACCGTCCTTAGATTAAAGAACTTTTCCCTGATGTCGAGCTTAAATCTACCCATTTCCAGCTTCAAAGTATGACCCTTCGTCCTATTATTCCCTACCCTGTTGAACAATTCTTCCCCAGACTTCTGATAGACCCCTTTTCAGGGACTGGAAGGTTGCTCTAAGGTCCCACCAGACCTTTCTTCTCTTCAGGCTGAACAATCACAGAATCACAGAACATTAGGGATTGGAAGGGACCTTGAAAGATCAACTAGTACAATCCCCCTTTAATTAAATGTTTCATGAACTTTATACTAAACTTTTCTATTCACTTATTGTGTTCAATTTGTATCAGAGAGGGCTTGTAACTTGTTGGCACTGAGCGCAGAAACAAGACTTACTGGTGCTCAGTTACCCAAACCTACAGGATGAGCTGTGACTCACTGGTTTCACCCATGGTCGGCCTTTTCTCTGTGTGAAGACCTCTGCATTATGAGGGGGTACTGTGCTGCTTTCCATCCTGCTTCTGTGTCTGGAGTCACAAGTCAGAACTGTAAAGGGGCGCAGCACAGGGAGGGCTATGGGCCAGCTCTCCTCTGAGACTCATAGTCAACTATCCTGGCGCCTTCTGTGTCAATCTGCTATATGTGTGGGTAGATCGATTGCATTTGGCATTTGCTATGATTCTAATGCGTCGACGCACACATGACTTACTCTGTCATGTCCGATCATTTTGTGTCTGGGCAATAAACCAAGAGCTCCTCACTGCTTGGGTTTATTGTGCACACACAGGCTGATTTACCAAAGTCTGTGCATCTCAAATGTATTGGACTCACTGTGCATGTGCAGCTCAATTGAAGATTAGGCTCGATATCTCCTGGGCGTATTGGATCTGCCGTGTGTGATGTGTGCTCTCTGGCAAGAGCATCTGGAAGAAGTCAATCTGCTGCTCATACAGAGATTAGTGATGTGAGTGTGGTGTATATCTGCTGGCTGTTCTGGAAACTGACACCTTGCCTCCCTACTTATAGCAACCTTCCAATATTTGAAAGGGGCCTGTCAGAAGGCTGGAGAAGACTGTTCAATAGGGAGAACAACAGGACGAGGGGGCATGGTTTGAAGCTGGAAAAAAGTAGGTTTAAGTTAGACATAAGGAAAAAGTTCTTTCATCTGAGGGTTGTGGATTCCTGGAACAGGTTGCCTGGAGAGGTGGTGGAGGCTCCATCCCTGGAGCCATTCAAAGTCAGGCTGGATAGGACTCTGGTCAGTCTAGTCTAGTGAGTGATGTCCCTACCTGTTGCAGGGAGGTTGGACTAGATGCCCTTTGGAGGTCACTTCCAAGCCTATGATTCTGTGGTTCTACTTGAGAAGTTATGGCAACTCTAGAACCTGTGAGTCAAGGTTTAAAACTCACCTGGATATGTTCCTGTGTGACTTGGTCTAGATGATCCGGCTGTGGCAGGGGGATTGGACTTTCAATGTCCCTTCCAATCCCTAATGTTTTGTGATTCTGTGTGTTCCTGTGAAAACAAAAAAAAAAAAGATGGGATTTTTCTCCTCTCGTGGTTTTATTGAGGTGTTTCTTGTTTTATTCTCCTATTTTGAATCTGCTGTCATACACTTTCCCAATCATCATCCTGCTTTCCCTTTCACAGCAGCAGCACTGCTGCTTCTTGATCCCCAAACCGAGCCCTGCCTGGTGAGAAATGTCTGTGCTGTCCCGAGGGGACAATGTGCAGCACAGACCTTCTGGATGATGAAATAGAATGTTTCTGGAGACTGTCTTGGAGCAGAGCAGCAAAGAGCAGCTTGACTGTTCATGAGAAAATGCCCATAATTATCTGGCAGCTGCTCCCTGTGCACATCTGCCTTTGATCAATAGTGAAACAGTCTGATATGGAAACGGGCTTCTTTGCTGAAGAAGACAGTTTTAGGATCAATGGGGTGGTGTAACATCCTTGTTATAACTAGTTATTTTAGGGGCAACAATCTCTTTAACGAGTTATTATGCATTTCTTACTAACTTCCCTAGCGTGGTTAACCATCGTGACATATTAACACCCCCGTGTTAAAGTGGGATAATACTGAAATGTTCAAGCCACTGGGAATTCACCACTTACCTGTAAGGAAAATATTGCTTTCAAAACCAGTATCAGCATGAATGATGTTAACATCCCCTTTGGTGTTCTGAGACAATTGATCTACTGCTGCTATCAGTACTGTGGAAGCCTTTGACCCTGCTGTCTGACACGGGTTGTGCTGCTGCTTGGCAAGGGTTCATGTGTAGATGACAGTGATTTCAAAGTCTCTGTCTCAGACAGAGAGGCTGCAGGCTACCTTACAACACTCAGCTCGTGCTGACTGTGTTTTGCACAATTTTAGAGAGGAAAAAAATGACCAAGGTCTGGAAAACAGCACAATAATCAATCAGGGCAATGTTCTTTATATGGACTCCCAGCAACACCAACACAACGGTGAATAGATCTCTTCATTCTTTTCTTACTCTCCAGTGGCAACATCGCTTTACACTTCTTTTTTTATTATACTACAAGCAATGGTGTCTGAGTATTATTAGGTACCGGGAATTCTGTGACTATTCCGAGATGATTAGTGAAATATTTTGTGTTAATTTTATAGGCCCTGATCTTTATGTCTTTGTTCATGCATTTTTTTATCTTTCACAAAATTATTGAGTTTGGAAAAGACCTCTGAGATCATCCAGCCCAGCCTATGACCTAACGTCACCACAAACTAGACCAGGGCAGTAAGTGCTGCATTTCCTAGACACCTCCATGGATGATGACTCCACCACTGCCCTGGGGAGTCCATTCCACTGTCATGAACTACTTCCTAACACCCGACCGAAACGTCCTCTGGTGCAGTTTCAGGCCCTGCTCTCTTGTCCTGTCCCCTCCTAGTTGCCTGGGAGAAGAGCCTGACCCCCACCTGTCTAGAACTTCCCTTCAGGTAGTTATAGAGAAGGTGAAGGTCCCCCTTGAGTCTCCTCTTCTCCAGGCTAAACACCCCCAACTCACTCAGCCTCTCCTCATTAGACTTTCCTTTCAGTCCCTTCCCCAGCCTCGTTGCTGCTCTGGACCTGCCCAGCCCTTCAACCTCTTTCTTGAAGTGAGGGGCCCAGAACTGGCCCCGGTACTCGAGGGGAGGCCTCACCAGCGCCCAGTACAGAGGGAGAATTACATCCCTAGTCCTGCTGGCCACACTATTGCTGATACAAGCCAGGATGCCATTGGCCTGTTGTGCCACCTGGGCACACTGCTGGCTCCTGTTAAACCAGTTGTCAACCAGTACTGCCAGGCCCCTCTCTGCCAGGCCGCTCTCTGCCAGGCCCCTCTCTGCCAGGCCGCTCTCTGCCAGGCCGCTCTCCAGCCACTCAGGCCTCAGTCTGTAGCTGCAGGGGGTTCTTGTGGCCAAAGTGTAGGACCCTGCTCTTGGCCCTGTTAAACCTCATCCCGTTGGCCTCTGTTACTTACCGTTAGAATGGTTTCCTTAGATTTTGTGCAACGAAGAAAATCCAAGATCCTGTGTATTCTGCAAAACACCAAGGACCAAAGAAAAGGTAAAAATAAAAATAGTTTTAAAAAATTGTCTTTGAATTCTACAATCATTCTTGGTTTTCTGCCTGGTCATTCTGCTGTCTTGGAGATATCATGATGAGACTCGAACTTCGCAGGTGAACTCCCAGAAGCTGGTTTTGAGTCTCAAAGTCTGGGCAGTGATCTAAATCATGAGGTAGCCAGAGCTGATGTGAATGAGCTGCTGCTCTCAATGGTTGTCATTCAAAATCACATTGGACTGTTGAGGTGCAGCAGACAAGGGCTCTGTTTCTGTACGTTTGTACATAAAGGAATCTTTATCATTGTGCAGCTGTTCCTTTTTGAGGAACTTCTTAATCAGCTCCTGGACTTTCTAGTCCCAGTCAACCCTGTTTGTCCCTGGCTCCATAACTGCAGAAGTCACCTCACACAGTTCAGATGACAGTCTGCCTCAACATTATGGATTTGCTGCTGAGTCTGTCACAAGGTTCTCTTTATTTTCCCTTTTTTGAGAGATTAAGAGCTTTATTTTTCTGTTTCAGTTGCAGATGAGTTGAGAACAGGATCAGACAGATCTTTAGTTCCTTTTTTCCGGAAAGATGCTTCCCCTTCAGATTTGAATGCCATCCCAGCAGGGCTGGTTCCCATTACTAAGAGATTGAAGACAAGGCAAGTAGTTTTTCACTGTGGTATTCAATGCAATTGTTTCACATGTGTGCTGGACAGGGGCAACTGAGTGCTGGGTAAGTGAATGTTTCTTAGATCCAGCACTTAGGATAAAATGGTTTGAAGGCTCTTTGCCTGACCAAGCACCAAGAACATGTGGGCTTCCAGAGCCTTGGGAGGCAAGAGAATTGGAGAGATATTATTGACCCAAATTAGTAATTCATGACACTTCCTATAAACGACATATATGTTCTTGAGCTTATTTTTTTGTCTCCTGAGAACAAGCACACAGTGAATTGTGACTAATATATTTGTACAAAGCATTTGCAGAAGTTCAGGGACTGGCATACACCCACGTGTTTGCCTCACTGGTGTTTTCTCTTTATCGTTTCATATTCATAAAACCTAGGTTATGAAATATTTCCTGTCAGGGAAGTTACCAATGGCTAAAATGCTGTATTTGTGCCAGATTTGATGTCTTTGATGAAGTGTTGAGATCCAGGCATATACAGTGCCTGCACACACTACACTCCATACAACTGTAAGACTGTAACATCAAGCAAAGCAAGAAACAAGTTGGGCAGTAAACTAATTTGGATGGTTTTCACAAAACATTTCAACTTCTAATCACTGCATCTATCTATCTATCTATCTATCTATCTATCTATCTATCTATTTTTGCTTATTTACTTACTTATTTGGAGCAAATTTCACCTCTCTGTTCTTGATTGAGCACTCTGGGGGTTCTAAAAGTTATCCAGCTGGAGCAGGCTGCCACTGGTGTAGTTGCATTCATTCCTGATACGTAGTGTTGGGATGATGCTGGAGGTCCTCACTTGCCCACTTGTGAAGGCATCCTGATGGGGAAAAGGAATGTCAGAACTTTTCTTCACCTTCTGAGGAATGAGTTTATGAGCTGTGCTCTCACTGCATGGGGCTGCACTATATTGCTGTAAAGAACTAGTAGGATGATGTTGATGTCAGCAATGAATGATTAGCAGCAGCCTGATCTGAGCTGGTGGGTGGTGTTCGAACAAGAAGATAAACTTGGTAAGAAAGAGCTTGTAGAATCAGAGAATATGCAGAGAACTAGTCATTCCTGATGTGACAAGACGGACATAAAATGGAAGAACATAGGTAGACAAAATAAGGGCTTCATCAAAGAGATGACAAAATAGAACCACAGAATTGTTTAGGTTAGAAAAGACCTTTAAGATCATGAAGCCCAACCATTTACCAAACTCTAGCAAACCCACCACTAAAACATGTCCTAGAGCATCACATCTACACAAATTTCAAACAAACACATCCAGGGATGGCAATGTGATCATTTCTGCAAGGTGTATTTGAACTCACCAGATGGATGCTGACCATCAGGGGACAACACATTAAGGTATCCAAATCTTCTGTTTTCAAAAAGCATGTCTCCATGGCTACAAGTCATTGCAGTGCTAAGTTCAACACCAGCTAAATTCCGTCACCTTCTCCAGAAACTAACTCTGAAATCAGAGCTATTTAAAGACGGTAGCACTGATACAGAGGGTCTCCCTGAGAATATTAATATTGAGAGGAAGCACACAGACATTTCTTGCCTAAGCTCAGATAACTTTTCCCAACCATGATATGTGTACTATCCTTTAATGAATTAATTAATATTGAGAGGAAGCACACAGACATTTCTTGTCTAAAACTCAGATGACTTTTCTCCACCATGATATGTGTACTATCCTTTAATGAATGAATAAATACTTGGCTGGAGTGAGAAAAAAGGTTCCTCTCTAAAAGCTTCCAAAAAGTCTCTAAAATTTGAATGTTGCTCTGCATATGCCACTGTGCAAATAACCAAATCCCAAGGAGCAAGAGCTTTCAGCTGAATAGGCTGTAGTCTCTGGTACCTGTCAACCTGATTCATCTCTAATTCTGGGTTCTTGATCTTTTTTCCTGTCATGGGTGAACCAGTTTGGAGAAGTTAAAAAACCAGTCATCCTTCATCTAATTTTAGAACCCAACTTTTCCTATAATAGAACTTCTCGGCAGGATTTCTTACTTCCGGTCCTGTCCAGATGTTAAAAATTTGGAAAAAGTGGAAGAAAAGCTGAATTCATGGTATTTCCATCAGGTTCCACTAGTGGAACAGCTGGAAACCTCCTGAGGAAAGCCCTTTTCTCTCTAAGTGTTCAGAATAGTTTTGCAGACTCAAGAGCTTAGGAAACTCTGGATAAGTTTTGAGTAAGCACCAAAATATTTGGATGCTTATCAGAAGTAAAACCAAGTTCATTCATTACTCTCTGTAAAAAAAAAAACCCGGGATTGGACACAAACAGAAATAACTGCATATTAATCATGATCACTTCACTTTTTCCTATGCCATAAAAAATTATATACTTCTTGTGCAGAATGGAAATTAGATGCTAAACTCAAGTGCAACCTTAAATGAAATATATTTCAAAGAGCAGGGTTGCAGGGTGAAAACAGTAAATCATTTCACAGGGTGAAAAAGTACAAATCACTTCTTCAGCAAACTAGCAAAAAGATGTACAAACCATTCTGACTTTTAAGAGGGTGCAAGTAAAAGAAATGAGTTAGTGCCATGATTGAGTTAACTAGCTATCAGCTACTCTTCTAAAACTTCTCACTGGATTCAGGCTGAATCCCCAGGAGCTACACTGCAGTTTTTTAAGCCTGTACTGTGTTGTTTTGAAGGTATGAGAAAAAGTTCTTGCAATTCTACTTTTTGATGAATTATACCTAAAAAACCAGAACAATACAGGTTCTGAAGTACGTGAAAATTTACCTGCCTTAGTAACGGTATAACTTAGACCAGCACTATGTGTCCCACAGGACAAGCAAGAAACTAGGTAGTTTCTTCAGCCTGAATCACACAATGGAGTGATAGAGGCAACATTGAGTCTGGCAGTCTTCATCTCCTCAAACCAAATGGTTAGGCATGCACTAGAAGCTGAATTAACTAGGACAGGCTTGAGTCAAACTTGTGCTTCAGACTACCATGTCCCAGCCAGTATAAGAACAGTTCAGGATGTAAAGTGCTTTTTTAAGGCAATTACCCCCACCACAGTCTCTGAAGGCTTGATAACACAGCACCCTTGAGGGACTACACGGATTTTCTGTTATTGTTCAAACAGGCAACTGACAGAGGGATTACAGGGCATGATAACAGAAAAGGACCCCCACGCTAAGTGTCCAGTCTGGAGTCCTTAGGAGATTATTTTCCCTTGAAGTTCTTGTGCTGTATTTATAACACTTCCATGTTGTCAAGAGGTATTCCTGTCGAGCTCAAGCTTCCCCATAGTAAGAACTAATAGGGAAGTGGAAATACAGCAGCTAGCAATGATATGTGTCAATCATAACAACTTTATGGCAGCAGCAGGAAGCAGGTCTGCACAGCTTCCTTAAACTTGGAGGTTTTGTCTACCTTCTGTTCCTTTCCCATGTTTGTTCCTTCTTTCTCACTGGTTATTCGTTCTGTGCTCCGTGAAGAAGCATCTAAAACTTTAATAATAATAATCCTGATTCTTGCAGGAATGTCTATGGATTCTCATCAGTGAATAAATCTGGGACCTTGAGGTGGTGACAACTGAAAGGTAGTATCACAGCATATTTTGTTATGTGTCTGCTTTCTACCCATGTCCAGGTCACTGAGCTTTCTTAAAACTAGATTGTCTCATTACACAACCTTCAATTAAGCCACCTTATTTCAGTCCAGCCTGACCTGGCACTGGGACCTGCAGCTAATAAAAAGTTGAGACAGAAAACAGCTTCTCTGAAAAAGGTTATAATTTATTTACTCAAAGGAGCAGATGAGCCAAAATGAGTTTAGAATCACTAGATTAATGTGGATTTGTCTCACCCAAAGCTTGCACTTCTCCAGAAGATCATTTAGTCATCCACACCTCTACAGACCTCAGAGCTATTTCTCCTGTGTAAAAAGCATCACTTTGCCTTTCACAGACAGAACATAATTATTTATTTGTTTATTTTATGCAGCGAAAAAAGTGAAAAGCAAGGGCACAGCTCCATTAAGAGGGTTACTGGAACAGGAATGTCTTTTTGTGCTTGTGAGGGATGAGGAGAGGAACAAGTGCTGACTTTTCACAGACCAGTTGCAGAGCAGGGGAAGTCAGTCAGCAGTGGAGGAACAGACACCAAAGCATTTTAGACTCTTTTAGTTCAGAATTGCAATAGAAAACCTAGTCCATCATGTTGAATCCATTGCAAAATCTGAGCTAGAAGCACATGTTTTCAATTTATTGTATTTTATTTCTTTTTAAACACTGCTGTGACTCCCATCATAGAAGCGAGACTGTACTTGTACTGCAACTTGTACTGCGGTCCCATGAATTCCCCTTTTAGTAAGGGGTAAGCAGGACTGCGTTTGTTGGATGTGCTTACGAGTGATCATAGCCCAAATCACGCTGAAGTTGGGTTTTGATCCTTAGGGCAAATTTATGAATTTTCTTCAGTTTTTAGAAAAAGACATAATGACACATCCTAAATCACAGCCTTAGGAATTGGATTAATGTAATCTTTCAGTGTTATTTCCATGGGGCCTCTGTCGAATGGGTATATTTACAATCTTTTCCTTAAGGTAATAGAGAATGTATCAGAAAAACAGTCCAGGCCATATTTCTTCATGATTAATAAGTAAGACCTAGAAAATTTTGCAAGGAATGGGAAAGAAGCAAGGAATGTCTGCTTCTCTAAATGGGAATCAGAGCTGACAAGTTACAGAAAACTAAGCAAAGAGAAAGAAAATATAAACCGTTTAACCCCATGTGAAACATTGGGTTTTCATTCTCAGCATCACAGATTTTTTTCCAACCCACCTTTCTACCCTTCTTCTTGTCTCATTACCCTCTCCTTTCCCTTTCCCTTCTCCCTTAACAATATTTGATGCTAAAATTGTTAGGCTTAGGACTAATTGCATTAGAAATTCTAAATTCAATATTATTCAACTTAACTCTAAATTCAGACCTACTTAAAGGAAAAATTATGACATGACTTTTAAAGTATTTAAAATCTGTACTTTTGCATGTATTTTGGAAAACAGTGAGATAATAGAGGTTTGTGACAAGAAAAACCCAAACTATGAACTCCAGGTTTGTATTACCTAGATATATCTTTAGTCATCGCCCTGGATTGTATTAAGATTTTCAAAACATCACAAAAACTGTGTTACAGAAAAAAGTCAGTCTACAGCTCTTCCTTAAAAAAAAAATTGGAAGAAAAGAAAAAACCCCTGTTATAAATTTTTATTTTTCATTTCTTTTTGGGAAATATGGATCAAGCTTACCACTGGTTGAGGAGTCTCCTGTAAGCTTTTGCTACATTCAAAATTCCTGAAGTTTGAAGAAGTTTTTCTGTTTTTCTAATTGAATGTTCTTATTCTACTATTTTATTTTCATTGGAAACAGGCGTCATCATAATGCAAAGGGTTAAAGAACAAATTCCAAATAAGCTCCTTGTAAGAAAACGTCTGATCTTAGCTTAGTGATCTCTTTTGTTACTCCACAAATATTAATTTAAAAAAATACAGTAATTCTTTTGAAGTTCACTATTTTCATTGTGCTGTTGAAATGTCTTCCTGCAGCCAACCTTTGTCTAACCCATCCTGAACACACTTATTTATTTTTTCAGAAAAGAAAAGGAAATTCATACAGCTTAAAGTTAGGGCTGTTTATTAACTTCACATTAATATTGTCAGTAATTTATCAAACTAGAAGGATTTGGTAGAGCACTTAGAGTTAATGACTCAGCGGCTCAAATAGATCCCTAAAGTAATGACCTAATATACAGGTTCTTTTATGTCCTGTGTTACTGGAGTCTAGTTCTCAATCACTTGGTTCTACTGCCATCTTAACTAAACATCTGTCTTGGGATCTTCATTTAAAATCTCAGTGGAAAAGTGCATGGAACCTCCTATGAAAAGATAAATAACTTGCAAATAAGTGTCTTAGGACATTTAAAAGAGCATGCAAGAAATATTAACGTATTAGTAGAATTATTTTGTGAATAATTCCATGATCTTATTATATAAAAGGCGGCATTTAGATATTCAGAGTGGGTGTTCCTACCGCTCCAGTCCTTTCTCTCTTCTTGCAAAATGTTTCCTCCTCCCTCCTCTCTGCCTTTATTGCCTCATGGTTTTTGGAGGAGGATGAAAAAGGAAGCAGCACTGTATCCACAGACCACAACAATGGCTCCATCTTCCTGCCCTCCAGGCACAGAGCCCACCCCCTCCACCTTCTCCTTGCTCAATAATAGCCAACTGGATCCACCCTGCACTGGAATTTCACACATCATCTTAGCAAACAAGCACAACCCCTAATCATTGTTGAGGGATAGGGGGAGAATGTATGAGGTGGCAGAAGACAGGTCTCTGCGGAGTGATTAAGAAGATACAGGAAATCTCAGCAGGCCGGATTTTCAGGAGGAACCGTTTGCAAAAACGGTAGAAGTGATTAAGTTGATGAAGTGATGAAGATGAAGGTGGAGGAAGGCTGGATGGCTAAACCAAAGTGGTGCTCTGGAGGTAGGGGTGGGACCAAATGATGGAGAGAAGAGTAATGGAAATAACTGCTGTAGAGTGGAAAAAAGGCAAAAGAAGTAATAGTTGTGGGAAGAGGAAAGAAAGGAAGGAGAAAGAAGGGAGTACAGAAAGAAAACAAGAAATTAAACTGGAAAAATTTAAAACCATTAAATAAGCATTAAGTTAATTAAAATTATCTCAAAAAGAAATGGGTGTGGAGAAGATGATGTGAAAACATGGACCTGGAATTCACACGCTGCAAACACATGCTTTTGTAAACATTCCCACTGGAAATGCACATTTCATAGCACTGTTTTGAGAACGTGTGTGTAGAGGTGATGCCTACCAGGCTAAATATAAGAACAAACCATATAAATCATTAAAAGCCACGAATTTACAATCATTGCAGTCTCTCTCCACTCCCCACTCCTTTTTTTATGAACTTGAATGCAGACATCCATTAAGCTAACAAGGAGAAAGGAGCTGAATTTGATGGAGTCTGCCTGGAATAGGTCCCAGTCAGTAGGATTTAAGTCTGACTACTGGTACAATTTCCACAAATAACCAGTCGAATCAGAAAGGTCCAAACACCCCAAATTCATACTGAAGTCTATTAAGCTGCTATCTAAATTTTGTGCCTTTATCTTTTATCAGAAGAACTTTCTCTACCGTTAAAAACAATCTCCAGACAAAAATTAAGTCCTTTTCCTGTGTTATAATGACTGAATTACTTTGTATTATTGACACAAACATTTCAAAAGACAAGTGGAATCATTTTGATGTTACCAGTGATAGCTATTAGTGACTCTGTCTTCAGAAGCTGTACAGTTGTTCTGAATTCTTTTACTCTCATCGGAGAAGAGGAAAAGTAATTTATCTGTTGTTTTCCTGGCAGCTGTTAACACTGGAGCTTGTTAAAACCCAGCTAAAAGAGTATAATAGTAACTCAAGACATCATTGACTTAGGTGCAGTGTTGGATCCTGGGGCAGGTTACCAGCACTTAAACCGTAATCAGCAGTGGAAATAATGTGAAACTGCTCTGCCTACACAAGCAGAGCTGATTCCCCCTGAGGTCAAGGGAAAGGTTTCCCACTGACTTCAGCAGGCTTTGGATTAAGTAGTGAGTAAGGAGCTGCACAGGGTAAATACTGGTGACAGAATCTAGGGCTTTGCCAGACGAACACAGAAAGAGAAACAGGGAATTTCAGAATGTTTCATTCCTGGAAGAGATGAGGCTTTCTATCCTTTGTTTTTTAGCTCTGCTTATTCCCATCCAAACAAGGTCAGGAGGAAAGAATCAGGAGAGAGACTTAATTTTTCTTTTGCTCTCAAATCTTTAACAGAATGTGAGTACCTTCACAAAGAAACCCGTCAAACAGCCTTTCCTGACAGTGGTAGCAACCAAAACGCAGGGAGGTATTTTTTAGGGTCTATAAAAGCAGCCAATGGTGTCAGAACACACAGACATTTCCTCTAAAGGAGGTTTCAGGTTAAATGTCAGAATGTGCACTGTCAGCATCTATTTCATTTAGAAACAGTCAGAGGATTAATAATGGGATATCCTTTTGATATAATACATAACAGTACTGCCCTTCTTATCAAATTTGGCAGTATGAAGAGCCGAGAAATGTCTCTTGTAATGAATCCTCTTTTTATGGAGATTATAGCAAAATTTCCTCCTAAAAGCTGATTTTGTGTGGACAGACAACATCTATTAAATGTGGACAAACCCAAAATTCTAATTAGTAATATTTCTCTTTACTTCCCAGTGGTTTTCATGTTTGTACATTAAGTCTTATTGCCTTCTGAATGACACTAGATTTAAAAATTATTACAAGATTGAGGGGAAAGGAAGAGAGCTTGAAGAAGAGATAATTTCTATGCCAGACTAGAATTGAATACATTGATTTATTTTCATGGCACTAAAATTCATACATTGGGCACTACAGGTGGTCACATATTTTATTGTTTAATTCTTCAATGGATTAGTGACTGGTTTTGTTGTCATGCACTTTCTGGTCAAGCAGATATATGGGCGAAACCGGTGAATGTGAGAAATATACTAAAGTTACTGCAGCTCTCTGGTCTTCTGAAAATACAACAAATAGACAATTTGTGCCAGAAAACCAAGTTGGAACCAAGACTGGTGTAGGGAAGGAAATTCATAAAGCCCATGAGGGGAAAGCATTTGTCAGACAGTACATTCATCTTTCCCAGTGTCAGCAGTACAAATACATGCAATTTACACATGAGCTCCTGACAAAATGTGGCCCTTGAGGCTTTCTTCTTTACAGAATACAAAGTTAAGCTTTCTTACTAACTTTCTTGGGTTGGGTTTTTTTGGTGGGAATCACATAAAAGCGTTTGGGAAGCACAACTGAAAAATCCCTTGACCCCTTCACCACACCCCAAGCCCAGGCTCTCCTCTTTTCCCAAGTGGTGCAAGAATACGGATGCATACGGCTTGTCTTACCACAACATGCTTCAAACATCTTCCTGACAACTGGGCAGTTACAGCTGTCGGTCAAAATCAGTGCAATTTAATGCAAAGTTAGCAGCAGGCAAGCTGGATGTGATATTTTATATTCTATTTTATATGCTTTATTTTATATTCAAATTTCTTAAGCTGGTGAAACATATATATATGAATGAGCCTTGACGAGGCTGCAAGTTCTCTGATTCGGGTCTCTTTCAGCATGGAATAGGTTTTTTACTTTAAATGCACAACAGATCCAAATGCTTGAGGTTTTGGGGTTTGATTTTCCCTTGAGGTAATAGTTCCTTGGCAGCTCAGGGTGCCTTTTCTACTTGCTTTGCATAAGAAACAGCAGGACAGTGTGAGCAGTTAGCAAAAAGCCTTCTTTGTCAAAGAAAATGTGTCATGATCAAGATATATCTGTATCCCTCCCATATAACACTGATAACTAATCCCACTACTAATAACTCATTAATTTATTGTCTGCATGGGGAGACAAGAAATTGGCAACCTGTACATGCAGGCTTAGAAAGAATTGCTGCATCCAGAAAACAACATGGAAAACCTGTCAGCTTGCTAATGTGTTTGTTGCTCAAGTAAAATATGACCTTAATATAGAACCACTTGTGTCCATACAGACGTAAATATATTCTGGTTTATTACTTTATCTCTAGCTTGTGCTAGAATTACTCATTTAAATTACTGATGTAATAAAAACAAGTATTGCACAGTTCAGTGTTTAAAATCACCAAGACAACAGTTAAGATCTGGAATCCAAATGAGGGTAACACTAACCAGAAATCCATGTTTCCTCACCTAAAGCTTTATCCATGTGTGTTTGCTTCTATTTCAGGTTGACAGAACTGAATTAGAAATAATAATAATAACTAATTAGAAATAGTGTGGCCAGCAGGAGTAGGGAGGTTACTGTCCCCTTGTAATTGGCACTGGTGAGGCCATGTCTTGAGTATTGTGTCCAGTTTTGGGTACCTCAATATAAGAGAGATGTGGAGGTACTAGAGCAGGTGCAGAGGAGGGCAACCAAGCTGGTGAAGGGCCTGGAGAATCAATCTTATGAGGAAAGACTGCAAGAGCTGGGGCTCTTTAGTTTGAGGAAGAGGAGGCTGAGAGGAGACCTTATCACTCTCTACAACTACCTGAAAGAAAGCTGTGGACAGGTTGGTGCTCGTCTCACAAGGAATTAGTGATAGAACAAGAGGGAATGGGTTCAAGTTACAACAGGGTATGTTTAGACTTGATATTAGGAAGAATTTTTCCACAGAAAGGATGGTAAAGCATTGGAATAGGCTTCCCAGGGAGGTGGTTGAGTAGCCATCCCAGGACGTGTTTAAAGATTGTTTGGATGAGGTGTTGAGGGATAAGGTTTAGGGGTGAACTTCTAAGGTAGGGTAGATGGTTGGACTTGATGATCCCAGGGGTCTTTTCCAACCAGAGTGGTTCTGTGATTCTGTAACATGAACATAAATCCTTAAGAGACCACACATGCACATTTGGATAGTTAACTTCTGGCAAAAATGCTTGTTAAATCATTGCTGTTAAAGAAACAACAGATATTAACAAACAAACAAATAAATAAATAAAATCCATGCCAGCTTGACTGAGCTTTCACAGCCAGCTACTCTAGCATGAGCTAGAGACAGTTGCTTACTTTGCTGACAGGACATATATTAAATCAAATGACAGGAACACTGAGAGGACAAGCTACAGACGCTTGGCTTTGTGGCTTTTTTAAGAACTAAAATCATGTTACTCCAACAGCTCTCTGTAGGAAATGTAACGGACACTAAAGCTTAAAGATAAGAATATGCCAGGAATCACAGAATCACAGAACATTAGGGGTTGGAAGGGACCTCGAAAGACCATCTAGTCCAATCCCCCTGCCAGAGCAGGCTCACCTAGACCAAGTCACACAGGAACAGGTGTGTTTTTAAATGTCTCCAGAGAAGGAGACTCCGCAACCCCCCTGGGCAGCCCCTTCCAGTGCTCCGTCACAATCACTGTGAAGAAGTTCCTTCTGATATTTATATGGAACATGTATCAGATGTTTGCCAGACCAAACCAGGGTGAGACTCACTGACAGCAGCACTTTGTATTTGTATCTGACATAGAAGACATCAGGAGAGGAGCAGGGAGAGCACATGTTGCTCCTCTTCATTAATTCATCCTGACTTAGGCTGTCCTTCCTTTTGCTGGAACTCTAAGAAGTGGAATTTCCTTTGGAACGTCTTGCAGGTGGCTACAGCGCTCACTAGTTGGCTAGGCTGTTTCAGACCTTGTTTGTTTACTGAAACTGCTTTCCAACTTGCAAGTGATTTGCAAACTTTCCACTACAGAGAAAGCCTGGTGCAGTTGATTTCATACGGGCAGGTACTGCGTAGCTCCCATTTGAAAAATATTCTGTAAGGGAGAGCACAATGCTGTCGTGAATCTGTTGATTTCACTGTGCTCCACAGGATCCCCAAGCACAGCTGGGTTTGCATTTACATCTGTGCTCTGTTGCAAATCACGTTTACCTTGGCTAGATGCAGCTATTGAGCCGTACCTGCTCATCAGTTTGGCAGTTTCTAATTCAAAATGCTACACGTAATTATTATTTAAGATGTGATTACAAGTCTTTTGGTATATGGGAGAACAGATATAAGGATCATTCCAGAAGTAATGAATGATCCCTAAAAATTAAATCTAAAAGGATTTTGGCCTCCTTTGCCAAAGATCACTGCACTATATCAGCTGAGTCTACTGGTGCAAGGATACCCTGGGACTGACCTGTTGGTACTGAAGTGTTTTACATCCATCGGGAGGGAACACTAAATTACACCGGTGAGAAAGCACACTGATGTTCCTACAAAGCATTGCAGCCGTGTAACTCCCTATGGAGTTCCATCAAAACCAGAAACCAGGCAGATTCAGTCCTGACCTGTCTCTGAAAGGTGTTTAACAATTACTATCTAAACAACTGTGCAACGTTTACATAATATTTATATAAGATAATAATAAAATTGTTATGTAATAATTACCTGAAAGGGGCCTTTCAGAAGGCTGGGGAAGAACTGTTCAATAGGGCAGTGAATAATAAGACAAGGGGTCAAGGTTTTAAGCCAGAAAACAGCAGATTTAGCTTAGACATCAGGAAAAGGTTCTTTAATCTGAGGATGGTGGATCCCTGGAACAGATTTCCTGGAGAGGTGGTGGAGGCACCATCCCTGGAGCCGTTCAAGGTCAGGCTGGATGGGGCTGTAGGCAATCTGGTTTGGTGAGTGATGCCCCCGCTTGTTGCAGGGGGCTTGGATTAGCTGTTCTTTTTAGGTCCCTTCCAACCCAATGATTATCATAGGATTAAATATATAATTCTATTATATTAAAATAATATAATAAAGTAATACTGTATTATATAATTAAATATATTTTAGTATTGATATCAATATATGTAATTCAATATAAATAACATGCAATTCAATATAAACAATACATGCTAACAAATCAACTGTATAAAGACCATCTTTGATGTTGTAACTGTAGGACTCTGAATCCCAGGGTTGTGGGTTTGAGCCCCATGTGGGACAACGTATCTTGAGACAGTCTGGGAACACCAGATGCTGTAGGCTTATCCTGCTGCAGCAGGGTGGGGTTGGACTTAGATGATGTTTCAAGGTCCCTTCCAACCTGTAAGATTCTGTGATCTAATTCTGTGATCTAACTATTATTAAAAAACACAGCCAGGAGAATGGAGGTTTTCCTTCGAATACGAAAATCTGATAAATTGTTTCCAAAATGAAGGCATCAGAAATGAAGAGTTTTGCTCCTGACTGTCAAACAGTAATAATTGTTATGGCCATCAGCACCAAGATTTAATTACACAGATTGAAACAAGTAGTCCTGCAGTAGGAAGGGGCTTAATGAGCATCAGAGAGTAAATGCTAAGGAAGGAGTTATTTGTCATGCTTAATCTACTATTTCCAGTTATTGTTGATGACTCTTTCATGTCAGAGCACTGCTGCTAATGAAACCGCTTGTGTTTACTGCTTTCTGCAGGGCCTCAGAAACTGACAAGTTATTTTTCCTCTCTAGAACTAATAACACTAATACACTGGTTACACAGAGTAGAGCACAAAGCCTTAGCAGGAGGTGAGCCAAGAACCACAACACCTAGTAGACATGTAGGAATTTCCTCCCACTTTCTGTAGTACATCCTCTCTCTTCCTTTCTTCTTCAAGGTAGCACAATTTCCAATTCCAATTCACCTTTTCTCACTAAAAAATCCCCATCTCTTGCGCTAGAATCACCACTTTCTGTGTCTAACAGGTGTTCAGGTACCACTTGCAGACTGAACACAGCTGTAGCAGAGTGTGAAACAGGCTAAACTGCTGATGGTGACATATCACCTCGAACTGAGGATTAGAAATGTAGTTTTGGAAAGTTCCCCTCTCTAGGATAAAGACAGCTTTGATAAATAACCTTTTCCCTCTGTATATGAAGTCACAAGCTAGAAGTCATTGTGCAGCTTGCCATGGGATCATGCTGCATGAATTTTGCTGGTGGGTCACTCAGCTTCGGTGAATTTGAGAGGGATTTCATCTGCGTTGGGCTTAAAAAGTGCATTTAGTTCTACTGTAGTAGGAACGTATCTATAAGAATAAATACAAGAAAATCAGACCTATTATAATTACTTCCTTAGCACAAGTTCTACATCAGTATCAAAATACAAATGGTCACTGAATCACACAATCATTCATGTTGGAAAGGACCTCTAAGATCTTCAGGTTCATCCTTTAACCCAACCTTGGTGACCAGACTGTGTCTCAAAGTGCCACATCCACTCACCTTTCTGTCTCAAGACATAGTTCTTCTAAAACCAGTCATCTGCAGTGTAATCTGAAGTGTAGTCAGCTCATTTGAAAACTTTAGAAGGATTTAAACACAAAAGAAATAAACACTTTTTCCACTTGGAAAAATTAGCAATTGGACGAGATGATTGTTGTAGGTCCTTTCCAACTGAAACACTCCATTCTATTCTCATTAAAGGGCTGTGTTACTGAAGTAGAGCTGATACCAAATACTTCCCTACATCTGACTTGTCAGCAGAGTTTTTGCATGTTCCCTTCAAAAAATGAGAAAACATTTGTGCAAAATAAATCTGGTCTGCTATGACTTCAAGAGTGTTTCATGCATATGGTGGAGTCGCCGTCTCTGGAGCTGTTCAAGGCAGGATTGGACATGGCACTTGGTGCCATGGTCTAACCTTGAGCTCTGTGGTAAGGGTTGGA
>JAOXOE010026829.1:0-20312 GCA_028565055.1 Phoeniculus purpureus
TGCCAGAGCCCTGGCAGGGGCTGCCCAGGGGGGTTGTGGAGTCTCCTTCTCTGGAGATATTTCAAACCCTCCTGGCCATGTTCCTGTGCAGGATCTAGGGGAGCCTGCTGTGGTGGGAGCATTGGACTGGATGATCTTTCGAGGTCCCTTCCAATCCCTAGTGTTCTGTCAGTCTGTGTAATGATCTAAAATACTCACCCTAACACTCTAATCATCATTAAAGTTGGTGCCACAGCAGACTAACCCTGCTGGGTACCTGAAACCTGCACCAGTGTTATCGCCCTCGGAATGTCCTAAATATTCCTGCTATCCTCAGCTGCAGTTCCTGGATAATATCTGAGGTGACAGACCTCCTTTGAGCTGTAAATGTCGGCTGGTTTTTCCCTGCTATAATTTTACAGCACAGATAATTTTAGAATGTAGGTCTGTTGTTCACCCCTGTGCATCCCTCACAGGTTGTTCCTTGATGCTCCATCCCTGGCAGTGTCCAAGGGCAGGTTGGATGGGGCTCTGGGCAACCTGGTCTGGGGAGAGGTGTCGCTGCTGCCCATGGCAGGGGATTGGCACTGGGTAAACTCTGAGCTCCCCACAACCTAACCCAGTCTGGGAATCAATGACACTGTGACAATTCTCACTGGTGCCTTTCACAAAGAAATGGGAAGTAGCTCAGTTTTGACTTAATTGAGATCTTTGTGGTTCTTTGTCCCCCGCATCCTTGTGTCTGAGGTAACCTGTGGCTGAGCAGTTTCCCATTAGAAGCTCACTAGAGGACACCTGTAGGCTTGGAGTGGTCCCCTGCACCTCAGAATCATCAGGGTTGGGAAAGCCTTCAAAACCATCAAGTCCAACCACCCACCCTACAACCCCCAACCACTAACCCACCTCCTCAAACACCCCGGCTGCCTGGTTGTTGAACCCCTCCAGGGATGCTGCCTCCACCTCCTCCCTGGGCAGCCTGTTCCAAGGCCTCCCCACTCTTTCTGGGAAGAAGTTTTTCCTCACATCCAACCTGATCCTCCCCTGGCACAACCTGACCCCATTTCCTCTGCTTCTATCACCAATCCCTAGTGAGAAGAGGCCAACCCCCACCTCACTGCACCCTTCCTTCAGGGAGCTGTAAGGAGCAGTGAGGTCTCCCCTCAGCCTCCTCTTCTCCAGGCTGAACAGCCCCAGCTTCTTGAGCCTCTCCCCATCAGCCCTGTTCTTCAGAGTCTGAACCAGCCCAGCTGCCCTTCTCTGCCTTCTCTCCACCCCCTCCGTGTTGTCCTGGGGAGAAACTTCTCCCTGGAAAGGGCCCTCAGAGTGCCCAGGGAGAGGGTGGCATCTCCATCCCTGGCTGTGCTTCCCAGTCGGGGAGATCTGATGCTCATGGACACAGTTTGGGGGTGGATTGGGACAGCTGGGTTCATGGCTGAACTTGATGAGCTTGAAGGTCTTTTCCAACCTGAGGTCTCCCCTCAGCCTCCTCTTCTTCACAGTCTGTAACTAACAACTCAATAAAAATACGGTGAGATTTTGTTGTTGTTGGCTGCATCAGCCTCCACCCTGCGAGCAGCATCAAAGTCCCACTTTTACACCCCAGTTTAATTACGGTGTGAAGGAGCTTTCAGATTCCTTCGGCAGAACTCGCCTGCTTCTCCCTTTAATTAGCAGAGACCTCTCCACACACTGACAGCATCAAAGCACAGTTACCCTCCCCTAGCTCAGTGGACTCTATCAGCTGTGGAACCTCATCTGCAGCCCTCACACCAGCCCCAGAGGATGGGAAAGAGCTCAATGAATAATTTACCGTGAATCAGTCCCTTATAAATTCAGTCTCCTGACTGCTGGCTGTGAGCTGGGCCAATTTCCCCCTGACTTTGTTTGTTTATTTGGCACCCTACTGCCATCTTTTCCAGCTGTAGACTGCCCACAGCTCTCTGGGAGGTGCCCTTTGCATCCAGCACTGTTTGCATTGCACCTCAGAGCCCAGACCTGAGCACACGTGGAGGATCACAGAGCCACAGGACATTAGGGGTTGGAAGGGACCTCGAAAGATCATCCACATCCTTCTCCTATGAAAATCATTCCAACCACTCAGAGATGCGATTCCTGCTGGCTGATGCACAGAGGATTTATTTGGAGTGATTTCCAGTTACTCAGCATCCCAGCTCATCTCAGCATCACCTCTCTGGGTACCTGACGGTCTGTGGCTGGAAGAGGGGTAAAATGGAAGGGACAGTGGGAGCAGAGAGCCGGTGATTCACAGAGCAGGGAGTGCCCAGGCACCCCAGGAATACCCACGTTTTCTGAGCGGAGCTTTTTAGCTGGACAGCCTCCATCTATGGGATGAAGCATGTAATAGAGGCGAACCTTGCTGGCGTGTTTCCGACTCTGGAAAAGACAGAAAAAGGGAGAAAAAAGGGGAAAAAATATGAAGTTCCATGAAGAAGAGGCTCTGCTGCTCTGCACACAGCAGCAGGCTGCAGCCAGAGCTCCCAGCCCCTTCATTTACATAGCTGACCGAAGGGAGGAGGAACCGGGGGAAGCCCCAGGGTGAGGAACATTTGCATTTCATGAGGTTCCCCAGAGCTGAAGCCAAGTGTGGAATGATGACAGCACCTGCCCTGAGCAGGGGAAACGGTCCAGCCTCACCACCCTCCGCCGACTCGCTCTGCCCCCGCTCTGCAGAGCGATGCTTGCTGATCAGACCGTTTCCCCACAGATCAGGGGTGTTCAGCTGCAGGTGGGGACAGGATGAGCATCGTGAGGGATCCCACAGGCACAGCCCAAACTCCACAGTTTTATTCCAGAGGAATAAAATCCCTGAGGGGGTATAAAACCTCACTCTTGAGGAAACGAGGCAGCTGGTACCTGCCAAAGCTCCGAAGCAAATCTGTCCCATGGGTCAATTATCAGATCATTGGGTCTCATCAAACCTAACAGCCGCCTCACACAGAGAGAAGGATGAGGCTGTGGATCCCAAGCCTGAACCCCTTCTCTCTAAGGGGAGTGGAGCAGCAAAACCTTCGAGATGGGGCATGAAAAAGGGAGGGTTTGTTCTCCAAGTCAAACTCGGCTCAACCTGACTTTTTAAATTATTCTTGGTTTTTATTCTTATTTATTCCCTGAGCTCCAGATCTCCCTGACTTTTCACCAGTCACCACATTTTCAACAGCTGCTCTCACCTCCCAGCTCAGCCCCAGCAGCTGAACCCCAGCTGAGGTAGAGGGGAGCTGCTGCCCACCAGTGACCCCAAAACACAAGGCTGAAAGCTCATCATAGAGTCACTGAGGTTGGAAGAGACCTCCAAGCTCATCCAGTCCAACCAGTACCCCAGCCTCACCCTGCCCACTAAAGGGCCACAGGCTACTTGTTGGTTGAACCCCTGCAGGGATAGTGACTCCCCTGCTCCCTGGACAGCCTGTTCCAACACTTCACCCCTATTTATTTTGTTAAAGGAAGAAAAACCCTACAGCTACCGAGGACTGGGCAATGGTTTGGGTTTAAACGGAGCAAACCAGTCGAGACAAAGGATGAAGACAAATGATCTCAACCTGAGTTGTCCTCCCATGTGCATTCAGGAAATGTGACCTCGGCAGCCAGAGCTAAGAGCAGGAACCCCCAAAGCCTCAGCTCTTGGTGGTCAGCAGTCTGGGCAGTGATGGTGGAAGTGAAGAAACCCTACAGAGATCACCCCTAAACCAGATCCCCCAGCATCACACCTAAACCACCTTTCATTTCAGGTTCCTTTTCTGTGGGGCTGCCCAAACATCAGCAGCCTCCTGTGAAACACCCTCTTACCTTTATTTACTCCTCTGCTCAGGTTTAGGAAATCCAAGGTGAAGAAAGATCTTCTACCTGGGAGCCTTTTTAATCCCTCTGGTTATAAACACGGAGCTTAACATCATCCCCAGCCTTCGCACGTCCGCAGCGCAGCATCCCAGCCCCGCTCGGGGAGCGCAGGAGGCAGCGCAGCCCATTTGTCACCCGTTTTATCGCTGGTGTTTCCTACATTTACATGTGTATTTATCATCCTAACACCGAGGCAGGGGCTCGGTGATTATTCTTAGCAGTGTGCTGCTTCGCAAACAGCCCTGCGGGTTATCTTCTCCCCTCCGCAAAGGCGGCAGCTCAGAGGTGCGAGAAGGGCGACTGCCAGGGAGGGAGTGGGCAGGAGGGACCTGCTGTGATCCCAGGCTCTGCCACCTCGCTCGGGAGCTCTGGAGGACAACGGCACCAGGAGGATGGTTGAGAATCATAGACTCAGGGAATCACTGGGTTGCAAGGGATCTCCAAAGGGCATCCAGTCCAATCCCCCAACACCCAGCAGGGCCAGCACTCCCCAGACCAGGTTGCCCACAGCCCCGGTCAGCCTGACCTTGAATGGTTCCACAGATGGGGCTTCCACTCCCTCTCTGGGCAGCCTGTTCTGGGGATCCTCCACCCTCAGATTCCAGACCTTGTTCCTCCTGTCCAGCCTCTCTCTGCCCTTTGCCAGCTTCAAACCAGGACCTCTTGTCCTATCATTCCCTGCCTTTGGAAACAGCCTTCCCCAGTTGCCCTACAGACCCCTTCTCGGGGTTAGGAGGTCACTAGAAGGTCCCCCCAGAGCCTTCTCTCCAGGCTCTCCAGCCTCAGCTCCCTCAGCCTGATCCCACAACAGAGAGGCTCCAGTCCTCTGAGCATCCTCAGCCTGTCTCCACAACAGAGGGGCTCCAGTCCTCTGAGCATCCTCAGCCTGTCTCCACAACAGAGGGGCTCCAGTCCTCTGAGCATCCTCATGGCCTCCTCTGGACTCACTGCAGCAGCTCCTCATCCTTCTTATACTGGGGACTCCAGAACTAGAGGCAGGAATCCAGGTGACCAGAGCTGCAGAGATGCAGCACTGAGCTCAGCAAGAGCATCGCTGAGTCCACACCAGCGCCCGGACCAGGGCAGGCCAGCTCAAGTGGGGGATGGCAACCACCAGCCAATTATTAGATAGAAGGGAAAAAAGGGACAAAGGAAGAACCACACAGAGGAGTCAGGAAAACCTGGATTAAGAGGGATTGGGACACATCCAGCTCCTGTGATCTCACCACACACACAAGCCTCAGGAAAGACGAAACTTGGACAGAGCTCTAAGCCCAGGGTCTGGAACCAGGCAGCTGCCTTTGGACTTACTCCCTGTTCATTGACAGCCACCAGGAGCACTTGGGGTGCCCTGGGAGGGCATTTCCATGCCTGTGAATATTTCCTTCCAACCAAGACAACTCTGTGATGCAGAAAACCTTAGGCCAAAGGTGTTTTGCACTTCAATCCTTCGTCTCCAGCGTCTGGAAACAACCCTTTCAGAAAGCACGACGTCTCAATTTAATACTGCGAGCTTTAAAGAACCCCCTCTCTGTGCCAGGAGGGGCAGAAGGAGCTTTGGAAGAGGCTGTTTTCACATAGCAACTGCAGTTCCCTGCATCACGAGCCCAGGTGCCACCGTAAGGGGAGTCATCAATTAAAGGAAATAAATGGATCATTTCTATCCCTACCAAATCCATTTGCATTGCGGCAGAGCCCCGGCGCCTCAACCCTAAAACATTAAAGGGCAGAGCAGCGCTAAATTGTCCCAGGAAATGCAATTGGATTCTGCATAAATTAGGTTTTGCCGCTCGCTCCTGCCTGCCCGGAGCCACAGGAGCCAACCCAGGCGCTGGGGGAGCTGAGGGATCTGGCAGGACCCCAGGAGCTGGGATCACGGGGTAAGGGGGGTTTTGCTCATCGCCATCCTCACTCGAGCAGCCTCTCTGCACATTCCACCAACAGCAGCAGCATCCCTGGGGAGCACTGAGCTGCATCCTCCTGCACAAGGGCAGCCGTGCCCAGCACAGCCGCCAACCCCGGGTGTGCTGGGCTGCACAGCCTCGCTCTGATCCCTGCGGGCTGTGGAGCCCTTCACCAGCCGGAGCTCGGCAGCCTGGCCTGGGATCTGCTCCCGCTGATTTAAGCTGACCTGACAGGCTAAAACATTTCAGCATCTTGCCAGGGACCTCCTCCCGTAGCCCCAACCTCCTTGACAGGTTCCAACCATCCATCTCCACTGCTGTTCCTCACGCCGTGCTCACATCCCCATCACTCCCTCCATCATCTGCTGGTTCTCTCTTGGGCTGGCAGCACCACCCTCTCTGTGGGTTTTCCATCCCTTTCCTGCTTCCCCCTCCTCCATTCCCTGTTCCCCAGCCAAAGGGACCTCAAGCACAGGCAGCAAGGGGAGATGAAGAAAGGAACCGTAACAGCAGCCTGAATGGCTGTGGCTTCTCTTCCTTTGCAATAAATTCTTCTCCAGAAGCCCCTCGGTTGGATTTTAACCCTTTCGGTGGGTTGTGGGGGGTTTTTTGGCCAGCAGCATTGCCGTGATCTTTTGAGGTCTCTTCCAATTCCTAATGAATCTAAGTCACAGCATGATAGCAGCTTGGTGATCTGTACTGGCCCTACCTACTTCATCATCTCAGCCAACAGGATACAGCTGCTTTGGCTACACCCAGCTCCCTAAAACTCATGGAAGACATTAACTACATCATCCCCCTGAGCCTACACACTCCAGTCCCTTTCCAGAATCACTCTGCTCTGGGAGGGTTCTGCTGCCTGCTCTGCTCCCCTAGTGCTCCCCATCCTCCTAGAACCTCCCCCCCGGCTACCTCTCCAAATCCCACGAGGGACCAGCAACGATGATGCAGGGAGCACAAACAGCTCTCTTCAACCACTCACTTGCAAATTACGGGGACCTGCTGACTCAAAACCCCAACACCCTCCACCTCATCATCGCCGCCCCTAGAAGCCGAATTCCACATCCCCGCTGGAACAGAACCAATCGATTCCTCACGCTGTGATCTAACAACACCCTCCGCTTGGGAGTTTTAGGGGCTATTTTTTTTGTTTAAAAATAGAGGCCAGAATTATTTTCAGCAGACGCCTCCCCCCCCTTTATTTTTGCCTCCTCAACCCACACGACCAGCAAACCCTATTGTCGAGATCCCCTGCTGGCGCTGGCTGCACGAACAAACTCCCGGCTGTTATTCCAGACGCAGCTGGGTGCCAAAGTCCTTCTTACTCCCTTTGTCACTTATTTATTTATTTGTTTACTTTTAAAAAGCCTTGTTTATAATTTATGGTCGTTTCTAGCCAGGTTCCACCCCCCTACCCCGTCTTTTTCTCTCCCCAACCATGAATTAATACCTTAAAAAACCCTCACGATGGAGACATCTCTTTAACTCCCAGCTGAACCTTCACCACCACCACCACCACCATCACCGCCCCCCCAAGTCAAAGTGGCTTCTTCAAAGCAACAAGTTTAAACACGTCTCTGGTTCACAAGTGACCCATCCAGCCCAGCAGCCCCTAACTCACTTCATGTACTCTGCATCTGCTCATTTCTCTCTGCTCTCCAAGCACGGATCCCCTCACTGGGATCACCAATAGCCTCTCGGGGTTGCCCCTGTGATCTTGAGTTGTTTCACAGCTTCTCCCTACTACTTGAAAAATGCAAAACCCAAGACTTGAGAAGCTCCAAATAAACATCCTGGGGTGGATCAGAAGGGGGGTGGGTAGTAGATCAAGAGAGGTTCTCCTGCCCCTCTAGTCATCCGGATGTGTTCCTGTGTGACTTGGTCTAGGTGATCCTGCTGTGGCAAGGGGATTGGACTAGATGATCTTTGGAGGTCCCTTATGAGGAATCATAGAATCCCTGATGATTTTATGACTCTACTCTGCCCTGGGGAGACCACAGCTGGAATCCTGTGTCCAGCCCTGGGCCCCTCAGTTCCAGAAGGACACAGAACTGCTGGAGAGAGACCAGCGCAGAGCCACAGAGATGATGAAAGGAGGGGAGCATCTCCCTGATGAGGGAAGGCTGAGGGAGCTGGGGCTCTTGAGCTGGGAAAAAAAGAAGACTGAGAGGTGACCCCATGAGTGTTGATCAATATGGAAAGGGTGGGTGTCAGGAGGATGGAGCCAGGCTCTGCTCAGGGGCACCCAGTGATAGGACAAGGGGCAGCAGGTGTGAGCTGGAACAGAGGAGGTTCTGCATCAGAGAAGGACCTTCTTGCCAGTGAGGGTGCCAGAGCCCTGGCAGGGGCTGCCCAGGGGGGTTGTGGTGTCTCCTTGTCTGGAGATGTTTCAAACCCACCTGGCCATGTTCCTGTGTGACTGGATCTGGGTGATCCTGCTGTGGTGGGGGGATTGGACTGGATGATCTTTCGAGGTCCCTTCCAATCCCTAATGTTCTGTGAGTCCATGATTCTGTGGAATAGGAGCGACCTGCTGCACCCAAAGGCAGCGGCTCCCAGGAAATAAATGAGGGGCATCTGCCAGCCGGCAGCCACACGGGGTCAGAGCACACAGCTCGAGCCTGACAACTCAAATCACACTCAACATTGCTGTTGCTTCATCACCTTTGCATGAGAAAAACCTCACTCTCCAGATCCTCCTCTGCAGGGTGGGCTCAGAGCTCCGCTGGCCCTTTCCTCATGGAGAGCTCCCCACCAGTCTCTTCCATCCTGCTCCCTCCAGCACACTAGAGCTGCAAAGAGCTGGAGAAGGCACAAGCAGGCAGCCCGGGAAGTCACTGGAGAAAAGGGCTTCTCCACTGCCCTGCTTCAAGGGGAAGGGAAGCGCCACGGTTGTTTTTGAACCCTCGGTGCAGCCAAACTGGGTGGATGGCACCAGTACACCCATGAGCACCACAGGGCATCTCCCACCGACAGGGCAGCACCCTGCCCTCTCGCAGCTGCTGATGCAGAGTGATGGGGGCTCGGCTCTGCGCTGCTGCTGCTCCTGTTCTCTCCTGATAGACGTGAAACACATCACGCTGAAAGCAATCAGTGCCAGTCACTGCTGAGGGGCCGCTGAGCCCCGGCGCGCTGCGTGGGAGGGGTTTGTCACAACACTCGGTGATAACTAAAGACTCTGCTATAAACACCTGGAACCGAGATCCAAACACGGCGCTGGGAGATGGAAGTGTTCGAGAAAAACAAGAGCAAGCAGCTGGAACAGAGAGGTGCCCTCCTGTGCACCGGGGCAGTGAGAGCTGGGGGATCTCCCCAGGGGGTGCTTAGGCAGGATAGACCCCTCTCAGGTGCCAGACCACCACTCCATCACTTACCCCACAGCGGCTTAAATGGGACACCCCTTGTTCCTCTGCAGGGTCTCATCCCCGGTGCATTTTACCGCTGCTCTGGAAGAACTTGTGAACTTCAGCTATTTTTAGCCCAAAATGGGCCCTTGGAAGGGAGCTGCACTGTAGGGCTTTATGTGCTCTGCTCCTGCTGCTGTTCAGCAATAGATCTTGACACTGGGAGTGCATTAAAAATAATGTCTAGCCATTAATATTGACAACGGGGCAGTAACGGGGAGCTCTGTGAAGGGCCATTTCACACCTGCGCTGGCTTTCCTGAAGTGAGCGGCGATGCAGCAGCCAGCACTGCCCTGGAGAGTCTGTGCTTCAGGCTGGAAGAGGCAGCATGAGCATCTCCCCTGTAAAACACTGACAGTCTCCTCCTCGTTCACAGACAACGTTCAACCGATTGTAATTGCTAACAGCAGCACAACAGGAGCCGGGCACCAAGGCAGAGGGTCTGTGAAGGTACCGAGTGAGAACAGCTGCTTAGAGCCATGGAGTGTCTTGGGTTGGCAGGGACCTCCAAAAGGCATCCAAGTCCAATCCCCTGACACCCAGCAGGGCCAGCACTCACCACACCAGGTTGCCCACAGCCCCAGCCAGCCTGACCTTGAATGGCTCCAGGGATGGGGCCTCCATCCCCTCTCCAGGCAGCCTGTTCCAGGGATCCCTCATCCTCAGATTCCAGACCTTGTTCATCCTGTCTAGCCTCACTCTGCCCTTTTCCAGCTTCAAACCAGGACCCCTCGTCCTATCAGTCCCTGATTTTGGGAACAGCTTTCCCCAGTTGCCCTATAGACCTCTTCCAGCGTTTGGGAGGTCACTAGAAAGTCCCCACCAGAGCCCCTTCTCCTCTCCAGGCTGAATAGCCCCAGCTTCCTCAGCCTGTCCCCAGAGCAGAGAGGCTCCAGTCCTCTGAGCATCCTCATGGCCTCACTCCAGCAGCTCCATCACCTTTGCAACTGAAGCACTAAACAGCTCCCTTTGCCTTCATCCTCTCCTCAAGCCAAGGTTCTCCCACCAACCACCAGCACAACCTGTGAACGACAGTCTCATCTGAGCAGCTGCTGTGTCCTACACAGCTGAGCTCATCCTCACCCACTATGAGGAAGGACATGGGAAGAGCAGGCAGGACATCACCTACTCCTTCACCCTCTGCAGGATGTCCAAGTCCCCAAGGCAGGGTGGTAGCAGCCAGCAAACACTGCACCTCCCTCCACTGACTCACAGCTCGGAGCAGAGCAATGCCTGAGAGCCCCAACACCCGTCCTTTCTGCTCCTCCATGCTGGAAGCACCTCAGCAGCTCTGCAGGGAGCTGGCACCCAGCTCCGAATATTCCAGCTCCTGGTGTTCCAGCACAGCGTTTATTTTGTTAAATAGACTGTGTGCTCCTGCACTGCATTAATATTTCAGGGCCAGGATTGCCTTTCTGAGCACACAGCTCCATCCTGGAGGCACTAATGTGCCAATAGTCCACAGCCCTTGCAGCTCCCCCCGGCCAGCCCTGGCTCTGCACAGCTCCCCCACCAAAGGGCAGCCCAGACCAACAGCAGCCCTGCCTCAGATGCAGAGTATTGATGGGGCTGTCGATACCGTTCTGGAGACAGGTGGAGAAATTCCAGCGAGCTCTCAGCTATGGAGATGAGCCAAAGGCCACAGGGCACTTGGTTTGTTCTCCCTGCTTTGTTTGAATTTTAACACCTTTTGCCCCCTTGGGCTCTGCTGCCAAAGGTTGAAGCACCATCATTATCTCACAAGGTGAACCAGCACCTCTCTGGGCTTCTCCTCCTGCAGATCCCAGAGCTGTTCCTTCACTATAAATCACAGAGCCATTAAGGTTGGAAGAGCCCTCCAAGCTCAGCCAGTCCAACCAGCACCCCAACCCCACCCTGCCCACTAAACCCTGTCTCCCAGAGCTGCAGCTACCCAGTATTTGAACCCCCCCCAGGGATGGAGACTCCCCCCACCCAACCCTGGCAGCCTATTCCAACCCCTGACCACTCTGGTCAGGGAAGAGATTGATCCTGATGGCCATCATAACCCTCCCCTGGGGGCAACTTGAGGTTGTTCCCTCTTGTTCTGTTGCTGGAGAGTGGGGAGAAGAGACTGACCCCCACTGCTCTGCACCCTCCCTTCAGCACTGAGGGCTCCCCTCAGCCTCCTCTTCTCCAGACTGATCAGCCCCTGCAGCCTCTCCCCATCAGCCCTGTCCTCCAGCCCCTTCCCCAGCTCTGCTGCCCTTCTCTGAACCCCCTGCAGCCCCTCAATGTCCTTCTGGCACTGAGGTGCCCAAACTGAAACTGAGTGAGGAGGCACCATGTGAACACCTGGAGCAACAGAGTTTACAGTGCAGAAAAAGCACCGGAGCAGCTTCAGGAGCAAATGTGGTGATGGATGAGCAGCTCGGGGTGGGATTCGGCCGCAGCTTGGCACAGCTGGCGGTTCTGCTGCAGGATTTCCAAGGAGAAACTTGAAGATAAATGGCAGCATCTTCCTAATGGCTGCAAACACTTCTGCACCGAGATGAGGGCTCGGGGCTAGGCAAGCTCTGCTTTTTCCATTTACAAAGTGGTTTGGTGCAACTTCCCTCAAAGGCTGGATGTGTTAAACTGGGGAATATCCAGCAGGAAAGAGCCGTGCCACTCCAGAGGAAGGAGAGCTGCTCCCTGCACAAAGGAAAGATCCATCTCTGGGCACTGATGCTGCTCAAGTGCAGAACAGGGTGGTTTTCATCTCAACATGTTCATGAAGGTCTGTTGTGCCAGCTGCTTCCTGTATCACCAGAGTCCTCTGACCCACTCTGATTACTCCTACAGCACCCTGCACAGAGGTAAAGCAGCTGGTAACACAGCCACATACCAGCAAGAGCTTCTGATCTGAGGGCAACAGCCTCAGTAGTTCCTATGCAGCACCTTTATGGGGTGACCAACACAGGAATAGTGATGCTTTAGTTGATGGAGCTGCACAAGCTGGATTCTGGCTCCTGCCAGGCTCTCATGTCCCCTCAAAGAGGGCTCTGTGCAAAGGTGCAGGTGCCTTCTGCTTCTCCCACTCACAGATGTCATTTAAAAACAACAAAAAAAAATACCCCTCAATCCATTTCAAAGTGGTGCTTGAACCACACGGGCTGCCTGTGTCATCACAGAGAGAGAGGTCGATGGCTCAGCATTGCTCTCCATCGCTGCAGCCACCACAGAAGGTGCCCCAAGAGAAGGAGGGGGCCAGCCAGACGTGTTCCTCATGACACAGTCAACCTATCATGTCCCCCAGCACCAGGAGAGGGAGGGGAAGGAGCTGCTCTGGCACAGTCTGGGCACCCCCCAGCAGAGCTTGGGCACCCCCCAACTCCCTGTACACCATGAGAGCCATCTCATGCCATAGCAAAGAGAATCAGGAAGATGCTGGTCCTAATCTCATGCAGATCGAGCATCCAGTCCAGTTGTCCCATCTCACCTGGCAGTGGGCAAACAGGGGCTGCAAACACCCTCCCCTCCACCCCACACCTGGCCACCACCAGCAGGCACCTGGACTTGTCACATCACCCTGCTCCTCCATCTGTCCAGCCATCCCTTTGGTCCTCTGAGGGGGAAAGGCAGAGCCAAAGCCCCAGGAGGATGTTCCTACACCAGTGAGCTGATACCCCACAGGATTTTATCCATCAGCCACACTCAGATGCTTCATTCCAGCAGTAGAAATGGGAAGGGGATTTTCTGCTACTTCAGGGGGCAAATGAAGACAAAGTCATTCACTTTAAGAACTAAACCACTGAGGCATACAGCCTACAGGGCACTGGCTTACTCCATGTGGGGCATATATGGGGCACAGACATCAACAGCCAGTAAGATCCATCTCGTCTCTTATCGCTGTGCAAAAGCCAAACGGTGTCTTTAAATCAGCCTCCTGGGATGCTCAGCATCCTGGTTTGCAGAGAGGTTGTTACGGGGTTTCACTCACTAGGGCACCCCCAACTCCCTTCTAAGGCAGCATCTCCCTTGAGGTGGATCTGAAGGTAGAGGAGCAGGGGATGGAAAGGGGAGCAGAGGTGCAGCAGCTGACCAGCCCAAGCCAGGGGGATGGTCGCCCACAGGAGAAGGGCAGTGCTTTGCTGTTGTCAGGTCAGATACAAAAACATACTGCAAACCCAGATCCTTTTGCCATTTTCCCACTACATTTGCCCTTGGAAATAACAATCATGCGACTGGCATCAGATTATTCCTCATCCCTGGCAGAGCAGCGCACAAGAAGAGAAGAGTCATTGGTCGGTGACTTGGAGAAGGAGACGAGACAGTGATTGGAACCGACTATTCCTGCTTGGCAAGATAAAAACATCCCCCCCTTCCCCAGTCCCTTTCATACCCTGTTTCCCTCTATTTTCTTACAGAGAGATGTCTTATTTCGCATGCACAAAGCAGCCAAGATCTCAGCGCCTGGCACAAAGGCTGCAGATCTGATCCGGCTGCGCGAGTGAGGCGGCAGATAAATCCCCCTTCTCTCTGAAACCTCTTTCTCTCTGAAACCCCCTTTTTCTAAGTTCAGGGTCAGCCAGGGGAAGGGCTCTGTTGATGTTGACCAGCTCAGCCCAGTCCACAGAATGGCTGAGGCTGGAGAAGCCCTCTGAGCCCAGCCTAGGACCTACCATCACCCCATCAGCCAGACCAGGGCACTAAGGGCTACAGCCAGGCTGCCCTTCAACACCTCCAGGGATGGGGACTCCAGCACTGCCCTGGCCAGTCCAGTCCAGGCTCTGATCACCCTTTCCATGAAGAAGGGCTTCCTAACACCCAACCTAACCCTCCCCTGGCAGCTTCAGCCCCTGGTATTTTTTTTTCCAATAAAAAAGCTGAAACCAACTTCAGAAGATTAAATTAAATGTCACTTTATGGAGCAGAAAAGTCTTCTGGAGGTGATGTTTCCCCTATGAAAATAATCAGTTCTGACCCGGAGTTATTGTTTTCCCTACCAAGAGGATCAGATCTGATCTGAAGTTGCTATTTTTTCCCCCTATGAAAAGAATCCCTTTCTGATCTGGAGGTGATGTTTTCCCTATGAAAAGAATCAGTTTCTAATCTGGAGGTCATGGTTACCACAAGAAAAGAACCAGTTCTCATTTGGAAGTGATGCTTTCCCTATGAAAAGAGTCAGCTGTGACCCAGAGCTGTTATTTTCCCCATGAAAAGGATCAGGCTGATCCAAAGCTGATATTTTCCCTAGGAAAAGAATAAGTTCTAGATCTGGAGGTGATGCCTTCCCCATGAAAAGAACCAGGTCTGACATGAGGTTGGCATCTTTCTCTATGAAAGAACTAGGTCTGACCTGAAGGTGATGCCTTCCCTATGAAATGAATCCGCTCTAGATCTGGAGATGATGTTTTCCCCATGAAAAGAACCAGGTCTGATATGATGTTGGCATCTTTCCTTGTGAAATGAATTTGTTCTAGATCTGGAGACGATGCCTTCCCTATGAAAAGAACCAGTTCTAGATCTGGAGATGATGCCTTCCCTATGAAAAGAACCGTTTCTAGATCTGGAGCCGATGCCTTCCCTATGAAAAGAACCGTTTCTAGATCTGGAGACGATGCATTCCCTATGAAAAGAACCGGTTCTAGATCTGGAGACGATGCCTCCCCTATGAAAAGAACCGGTTCTAGATCTGGAGACGATGCCTTCCCTATGAAAAGAACCGGTTCTAGATCTGGAGACGATGCCTTCCCTATGAAATTACTCTATTCTAGATCTGGAGGTGATGCCTTCCCTATGAAGAGAACCAGTTCTAGATCTGGAGGTGACGTCTTCCCTATGAAATGAACCCGTTCTAGATCTGGAGGTGATGCCTTCCTTACAGAAGGATCAGTTCCAACCCAGAGTTGATCTTTTCCCTACAAAAAGGACCAGATCTGATCGAAGCTGATTTTTTTTCCCCTATGCAAAGAATCAGTTCTGACCTGGGGGTGATGTTTTCCTTACGAGATGAGTCTGTTTCTGATCTGGAGGTGATGTTTGCCCTATGGAATTCACTCCTGACCACACAGTGTTTTTTAGAAGAAAGGAGGAGGGGATTAAAAAATAAGGTGGGGAAATTGTGGCTCCTTTTAAAACGGTGAATTTCACATCCCTGCTCTTAACTACCTGGTTGCAGTCCGGATGCAGCTCAGGGACCTTCAGCACCAGTCTCCAGCAGTCATGTTGTGAATCCTGATGCAATAGCACTGAACAGGCTGGAGCAGGTGCCTGGCAGAACCAGCAGCCTCCTGCCTTCATGGGCAGCTGCCCAGACCCAGCTCCTTATGAAACAGCATCAGAGCAAGAACTGTTTGCAGAAATGATTCCCCAATCATTTCCCATGATTAATGTCCCCAGGGAAATCGCTCGTGGGATGTCTGACTAGAAAAAGAGGTCAAGTTCACCTAACGAGTGACTCACTGCGACTCCTCGCTCAGGTCTCTCAAAGCCCGGTCCAGCTCATCTTGGGAAGCAGCCGGCAGCGCTGCAGAGCCCTTTCCCCGTTCCCATTTGCAGTCAGAGCACACGGATTCGGGAACCTCCTCCGCAAAGCTGGGTGCTGCATCGAGCTGCCAGCAGAGCCCGAAGGCTTTGGGCATCGGCCGTGCGGAGGAGACAAGCCAGGCGACGGCTCTGTGGGGGCACCCAGCACCACCATCCTGCAAAGCTGGGGCAGGTTTTCACTTCCTCACTGGGTCTGCAGGTTCCCTGGGGTCGGGGTAGGAGCAGAACGTGGGAGATGCTCCAGAGTGGAGACCAGAGCAGATGCTCTGAAGGACCAGGTCTGCCGGTCGAGAGCGGCAGCTGCTGCGGGGACCCAGCAAACAGAGCTGAGACACCTCCAGCCTTGGAGCACCCACCCTGCTCGCTGTCCCCATCCCTCTGCTCTGCATTGCACAGCACAGCAGGCAAGGTGAGGTAATGACTTGACTGTGCCCATCGTCTGCAGCGTCCACTGGGATCTCACAAGGGATGACAAACGAGCTCAACACCCCGTGCCAGAGAGACACCACAGAAAACCCCCCCTTGTTTTCCTCATCTCAGCAACATCTGCTCTGAATTAATGATTCTGCTCGTACCTACAATCACAGGCGCAGAAGGAAAAGGATTGGCTGAGCATCCCGTTGCTCACCAGTCACTACTCCTGTTCCTGCAGCAAAGCTCCTGCCTCCCGGAGACAAAATCTGGCGGCTGCGCTGCCCCGTTACCAGGATCTGGAATTCGTCCCTAAAACTGCAGCCTTGGACTCCACTGTGCTGCCAGAGATCTCTGCCGAGCCCCGGAGGCAGCCAGAGCAGTGATTCCAGGAGATGCCTGAGGAAATTCACCCAAACAGACACTTAAAGTGCCCTAACAAGGAGATGGGCATCGTCGTCTGCTTCGTTTAGTCACGCAGCATCCCTGGGTACCACACAGACACTGAGCTGCTCCTGCGTCTCTGCTGAGACAAATCTCCCCCCTTCCAGGGCTAAGCGCTGCGATCCCAGCACAATCTGGGGAAAATCCATCTGCCAGGGCTCTCAGCACGGGTTCTGATTTAGAATGAGAGTCATCAACATTGGGAAAGACCTTCAAGAGCATCAAGTCCAACCACCCACCCTACAACCCCCAACCACTAACTCAGCTCCTCAAACACCTCAGCTGCCCAGTTGTTGAACCCCTCCAGGGATGCTGCCTCCACCTCCTCCCTGGGCAGCCTGTTCCAAGGCCTCCCCACTCTTTCTGGGAAGAAGTTTTTCCTCACATCCAACCTGACCCTCCCCTGGCACAACCTGACCCCATTTCCTTTGCTCCTATCGCCAGTCCCTAGGGAGAAGAGGCCAACCCCCATCTCATTGTCACCTCCCTTCAGGTAGTTGTAGAGAGCAGTGAGGTCTCCCCTCAGCCTTCTCTTCTCCAGGCTGATCAGCCCCAGCTCCCTCAGCTCTATTCTCCTGACCCAAACCAGCCCAGCTGCTCATCTCTGCCCCATCTCTAGCCCCTCCACGCTGGCCCTGAGGAGAAACTTCTCCCTGGAAAGGGCCCTCAGCCCTTGGAACAGGCTGCCCAGGTTGGGGGTGGCATCTCCATCCCTGGCCATGTTTCCCAGTCGGGGAGATCTGATGCTCACTGACAGGGTTTGGGGGTGGGTTGGAGGCTGAAGTCAACAAGCCTGAAGGTCTTCCCCAACCTAAACAATTCCACGATCAGCCAAAACGCTGCCGACACCAAGTCTCCGAGCTCTACCCCTTGTGCACAACCAGGACACAGAGGTCCCACACCCTCCTCTTCAGCTGAACACAACCCAGAACAGCTGAACACTGAAGCAGCCCTTCATGGGGATGAGGATTTACCCCCCCAGTGCTGCACAACTGCTCCCTTCCCAACACCCTGGGGGAGCCGGTGCCGGAACACGGCCAGGCAGCGCGTTGCCTTCTCTGAAGGATCTCACAGCAGCACAACCCTCCATAATTTCCTCCCTCATTTAATGGGAATTTATTTCACTTTGTTTGGGAGCTCCACACTGCTCTTAATTGCCGCTCCAACACGTCCCTAATAATATATTCTAATTGTTTATTGCTCGCCTGCCTCTTAAGGGCTTAAATACATCCACAAACACTCATCTACTCCCTGCACCGTCGCTGGGTCCTACTCAGCGGAGCACAGAGCAGCTCATTTAATGTAAAAGCTCCAGTTAGTTTTGCTGAACTATTAATTGATCTCCTGGCTAACGGCTCCTTTGAAAAGCAACCGGCTGTCACGTTCGAGCTGCAGTAAATTGAGGTGGAAGGGGGAAAGCCAGATGGAGTTGCAAGCGAGGTTCATCTGCAGAAGGCTCCACCAGTACAAATAAGGGGGGAAAACACATCTCCCCTTGGTTTTTCCAGCAGTAAAAAACCCTCAGGGATTAAAGATTTGGGCGGGAAATAATGTTGAGTCTTCAACAGGTGAAGTTTAACTGCTGGTGGAGCTACCTGCTGGCACTGCTGCCCTACAGAACGTGACGGTGCAGGGAGGTAGTGATGGAGATCAACAGGTAGCGAAGAGCATCCTACCTCGTAATGGGCCACGCGCTGGGACTCGGATATGAGCTGGGCGCTGCACACTTTGCAGTAACTTTCCGTGAACAGCTCCTGGTCGATGTCGGATGATTTCATCTGTTCAACGACACAGAGAGAGAGAGAGAAGACAAACTCAGTCACGTTCCACAGCTCAGGATGAGAGTGATGCTGAGGGTCACCGCACAGGCGTGGGCAAAGCAACACTTGAGTTGAGTGGTTCTTGTCACCGTTGAGGAGACAAACCCAAGCCAGAGGATGAAACAGCCCCCGTCATCCCCCACACTCTACACTCCTGTATCCCTGGGTCCACGCGTGCAATCACGAGGGTCCTCACACAGATGTGGGAAGAACAAGACTCGAGCGGTTCTTGAGCGGATGGTTGGACTTGAAGGTCTTTTCAAATGTTAATGATTCTGTGATTGTCACCATGAGGAGACAAACCCAACCCAGAGCACGAAACAGCCCCCATCACCCCTCTCCTCTACATGCCTGTATCCCTGGGTTCATTCATTTGATGCTGAGGGTCCCTGCACAGATGTAGGCGAAGCAATGCCCCAGGCAAGTAGTTTTTGAGTGGATAGCTGGACTCAGCGATTTTGAAGGTCTTCTCCAGCCTTAATGATTCCGTAATTGTCACCATGAGGAGACAACCCCAACCCAAAGTACGGAACAGCCCCCATCACCCCTCTACTCTACAATACTGCATCCCTGGGTCCCTGAGTTTGATGCTGAGGGTCCCCCTGCAGATGTGGGCAAAGCAACACTCAAGTGATTCTTGTCACCATGAGGAGACAAACCCAACGCAAAGCATGAAACTGCCCCCATCACCCCCCCCAACCCTAAAGTCCTGCATCCCTAAGTGTCTGGGTAACCAGCCTGTGCCAAGAGAACACTCCTCACCTCCAGCAGCTCCAGGAGACCAGCAGCGCCTCCCCTGGCCCTACATCCTTGCCTGCACCCCAGGAGCACCCAACCCACTGAAGGAGCCTCAGTCAGGCCAGATTCCTGAGCTGCTCCCCAACCACATTTCACTTCTGTTCTTCTCCATTACCTTTCCTGCCTGGAAACCCCGGGGCCGTAGCCAGCCAGCCAGCCATACATCACCGCGGGCTGGAAACACGCTCCACCATTTGTTCTACACTTCCTAAAGGCTGATAAAGAGTTTTCTATGAAGCACAAACATCATTACAACCTGCAGGAAGGTGTTGCTGAGCCGGAAGGGTGCTCCGCGATATTTCTCCATGTAGACAAGGAAGGAAATTGCTTGGGTGATTTACTAGGCTGAGCTGCTCTCAAGCAGCTGCTTAAATACTGGTGCCTTCCCCGTTGCTCCCAACGGGGACACCCCCACATAGAGAAACATCTCGAGGACCAGTTTATCCTCTGGTCACACCTTTGCTGGTTGTGCAAACCACTGCAGGTATCAACCCTGAGCTGATGACTGAGGTGAGCATCACCAAGATTGAGGGTGGTAACCGACTGAGCCCAGGCAGAGCCAGGAAACACCACAAGTAGCTTCACAGCTACTTAAAAACAACCCCAAAACCCCAAGAGAATCACAGAATCATCAAGGTGGGAAAAGACCTTCAAGATCGTCAAGTCCAACCATCTACCCTACAACTGCCAACCAGCAACCCACCTGCTGAGAAGCAGAAACCCAGCAGTGCAGGAGGGGGACCCCAGTGGCTAATGCCAAGGTAAAGCCCATTCATCTGCAACCACAATGAACCTGGCCGTAACAAGGGCTGATAGCGCTGGGTTTAGAGAGCTTATTCCACCGATTAGGAAGAGAAACAACACAGGAGCGACCAAGTTATGGGATCTCATTAGCAGAAAGACAAGAGGGTGGAGGAAGAAGCGATAATTGGTTGGACTTGAGGAGTCTGCTGCCATTCAGCAGGACCTGGACAGGCTGGAGAGCCGGGCAGGGAGAAGTTTAATGACATGTAAGTGTAGAGTCTGCCATCTGGGCAAGAACAACCCCAGGGACCAGTATAGGTTGGGGACTGAGCTGCTGCAGAGCAGTGGAGGAAAAGGAGACCTGGGGGTCCTGGTGGACAGCAAGAAGACCATGAGCCAGCAGTGTGCTCTTGTGGCCAAGAGGGCCAACAGCATCCTGGGGTGGATCAGAAGGGGGGTGGTTA
>JAOXOE010026830.1:0-59738 GCA_028565055.1 Phoeniculus purpureus
CTGCTGTGGCAGGGGGATTGGACTAGATGATCTTTTGAGGTCCCTTCCAATCCCTAATGTTCTGTGGTTCTGTGATTTGAAGAAGCCACCCCAATACCTTGTTTAGAGCACTGTCTGACAGCTCTTGTTCATTTTTTTTGGAGTAATTCTCAACCCTCACTGCTGTCTTCCAGGCAGCTATGGCCTCGGACTAAGCAATAAACACCTGTCCTTCACAGACTGCACTAGGCAGTTTAGCATTTCCAGAAATAGAATAATACTTACACCATATCCTCCATTTTGATCTTTTCACAAAGAATAAATCAGGCAAAAAAGGATCTGAAACACTACATAGTTTTGAATGCAGCAGCGTGGATAAAACCGATTACACGCACAGTGGCACGGAGCAGGTAATTCATTAGTCCTGCAGTCCAGCGTTACCTCACAGGAGTGGGAACCCTCTGCCTGTGCAGCTTTCCGTGACCCCAAGTTCATTCTTCTGTATAAGGGCATTTGCTACAAGGAGGTCACTAAGCTTTTTTTATACAACAGAGGAAACAAGAAAGCTGCTTTCCTCCTCTGCCAACTTCTCTGCAGAGTATCACCACATCTCTCCCAAACGTCTGCCCCACACAATAACCTGAGCAGCGGATGCTACTTTTATTCTTTGCCCTTCATTGCCTTTGATCAAGGCAGAAATGTCCCTCCTTTGACTTCACTCTCTCAGTTTTTCTGTACTCATTAATGCTAAGAAAGAATGATGAGGAAATTAGTAGTTTCCTTCTCCCCCTCATTCTTGCTCTTATTTCCATGTTTCCCAAGAGTAGTCACAGTAGTGCTTGGAAAAGCTTATCTCCTCATTGCCTCACCCCATACATCCCATACTTCTCTTATCTCATCCAAGAGATAACACCTCAGCTAGTACAATAAGTATTAGCTCATTCTGGGTTTCTGTGGTGGATCTGAGGTGAGCGTGTGACCCAAGAGCTACAAACACCCATGATATCCACATACTGAAAGGCTGGAAAATCTAACATCCAAGCGGCGGCCAGCCAAACTTGGCTCAGTGCGAGATTGAAAGCGATCACAGCCCAGGGAAGCATGGCTGCAGGCCATAAATGCAAATAGCTGTGCGATTAACAGCATGTTGTACCCATAAAATGTAAATCAAACGTTGGTCAGCTGAAGGTCATTAAAGAAAGAAGGTCCCTTAGTTCTCCTTTACTCTGCTCTGAAAGGCTGGTACTCACCAGTGGGAGGTACAGCAGACCAAGAGGAAAACCACACAGGTTTAGAAAGAACATGGATTTACTGAATATTCTGGTGAGTCTAACCTGCACAAGGAAAGCAGTAATCAACTATAAATTACCAGGAACAACAGCAGCAAAATCCTCGCTCCTTTGAGCGGCTATTGTCGACCCGTATCACTTACCCAGCACACAAACACTATAAAAAGGCCAAACTTTCTAGAGTGCTCTGGATACTTTGCCAGCTTTCGTAAGGAGAGTTCAAGAAATGTGAAACTACTTACTGTCAACTAGCTGCCTGCTGACTGTGAATAGTCACCTTTTACTAGAGCTAGAGGGGATTTGTATGTTGTTTCGACAAGGCTTGAGCTCAGAGCTGCTCAAAGCAGTGGAGGAGGCTTTGCATACCTAAGAGCAGATGCTGTCAGTTGTGCAGCACATCAGGTCACTGTAGTATGAAATAACTTCTGAACAAGCAGGATCTGCTTAATTTGACCACTGTATGAATCACACCGTGCTCGCTGGTGGTACGAACGGCAGCCTTTTTTTCATCTTTACTGCCGGATTGAGTAGAAATGTGCTGGACTGAGTAGATATTCACTGGATTTAAACAAAATGGGAAAAAAAACCCCACTTAATCCTTGACGAAAATGCCCAAGACCGAGATATGTTTTCTGTATCCTTAGAAAGATATCTGTAGATTTACAAAAGATTATAAACCTTTAACCAGTAGATTTGTTCAAGAAATACAAGCTAGTGGAAGTGGAAACTTTTGGTCAGAGTTGCACATCACAATAGCATCCATAGAGAATGAAATGCTAATGTGAATTTGAACAGCTGGAGGACAAATTAGTTTATTTGAAAGACGTTTTGAGCTTATGAGTCTTTCAAACTTTATCAAGCAATTAGTTTTCCTTAGCCGCTATGAAACAACAGGGAAGATCAGTGAAAGTCCGAAAGTGACCCACTAAAAAGCATCCATTACACCGGGCCCGCAATAGGGTGGCAGAATGTCTCACGATCACCAAGCCTCTACACTGGAATTACCAAATGCAGTACGTTCATGTAAACTTTGACTTCAGTGTGCTTACAGCAGTTTATATTTATGAGCTTATTACTAGTGCATCACGTTCCTTGGCTGCTTTGTAAAGTTAAAAAAAAATAAAATCATTCTGGTCTTGGAAGTTTTTCTGAGGCTGACATTATTTATTTGTTTATTGCCAGATAGAAACCTTAAGGATGTGTAAAGTATCTGTTGTGACACACAGCACTTTCTTACTAGATCAAACCTAGGTCTCCACAGACAGAAGATAACAGCACAAAAGGAGAAGCATGAGGTGAACTCACACTAAAATTAGAAAAAGAAAGGATTTAAAGCTGAAGGATTTGAGGGAAAACATCCATTATGATACAGTTCACATTCACCATTAGGCTGCCCTTGGGAAGAAGAGAATCAAGAAGCTGTAAAACAGGATTTAATATGGGCTTCCTGGGACTTGAGGAGCCAGCAGACCTCCATTAGACAGACTTTTGACAGGTCTCTAAGTCAGGATATCCTACATATAGAAATAAATATGGCTCTAGCTGACAGACTACTGTTTGTATGGCAGTGTAGATCAAGACCAGTCAGAACTCCTGGAAGACACTGTTTTCTAAAGCCACAGTAGGTACACGATACGGACACAGCATTATTCGTCGTTTGCACTTGGTCAGTGACAGCCGCCTTCTCTCTTACAGCCTGCGGTGTCGAGGACGGGCAGGGCAGGCGGGCTGCTCCATATTTGCTCTCTTGGGGAGGCCTGTAAGTACCATGGACCCTTAGTACTCTGCAAACATGAAACAAATCCATGCACAAGCCCAAAGGCCTGAGCCAACAAGGCAAATGCAACGAGTCGCAAATACGTGTTTGCATTGTGCTGTTCTGTAGATCAGTTTTGCCATTGTTGGCACGGTAATGCTAATTACTGCTTTTCTCCAGGCAGACAGGAAGGAGGAAAGTAAACCCCCTTTTCTCAGTTACTTCTGTTTGTATCATTCTCTTCTATTTGAGGAAGACTCTGATTTTTTGCAAATCTCTGAAAAACACTTGCAGCAGCACAGCTTCCACTATGTGAAGAAATGGGTGTTGGGACACTGCTTGCTCTGTAAAGGCAAAGGGCTGATTTGAAAGTGATTAAAGACTAAGAGCCAGAGAAGCTCTGAGGACTGAATATACCATTTTACACAAAGAAGTCCCTTGCTCAGGCTCTCTTCTTGCTTTACCAGATTACAAAAGGTTTTACCAATGTGAAACAAAAGGAGTGGGTTGAGCTTAGGGCAGCGGTTTTAAATGAAGCCGTGTTCTATCTCTAGGTTCTAGAAGAAAATCCATCAGAAGAGAGATAAATGCTTGGCAATGAAAGATCTATGCATTGCAACATTACTGGTAAAACACACATTTATTTTGAAATGCCTTTAGCAAGCTTAATGTAAACTGACTGAACTTAATAAAGGAAAGGTTTGCTTTCTTGTTGCTCATTCATGTGTGGATCTGCACCCTTTGCTTTTCGTACTTCAGCCTCAGAAACAAAGCAGAAACACTGACTTCTCCTCTGCATGATTTTTGAGCAGAAGGCTGTTCGCAACACCAAGTTAAACAGCAGAACGCAGCCACGTAAAACAAGCTGGACAAGGCACCATTTTCCCCAGTGTGTCCTGTCCTACCCACAACTAATAAATATATAAGAACAGACATAGCACCTCAGGTCAGAAGCAAACTATTGATTCTTGCAGCACCCATCAAGTCTCTAGCACGTAGTCCATAGAGCTGCATAGATCAAATTTCTACTTTTACTATAGGTCACTGAAACACCTACAAAGCGGAAACAGGTTGCGTGAGGGAATGGGAATTGAGCGGAGCATTGCAAGAGCAGTGAGAAGCAGGGATGCAGTAAGCTGGCTGCCTCCTGGGCTATGAGTCATACAAATCTGAGATTCAGGAGCATCCTCTGAGTTGAGCAAAATCATTGCAGAGTATTCACAGTTTGTCAGGATGGTAACACAGTGTTCAACTAGGGAGATTTGTTTGTGAGTAAATTCTTCTCCCACTACTACAGCTGTGTCAAGGCTTATGCCAACTGGCACATCATGCTGTTCTGCTGCCAATATTTATTGACTCCAAAGCAAATGGGAGTGAGCCAAAATCCCATGGATCTCAACTGTAAGTAGCCATCTAAGACAGTATAACTTGCAAGAGGCTGGCAATCTCCAGGCAATTCAGAGACAGGGAGAGAGAGGGATGTTATATATATTGAATAAACAGAGTTCATTTTTGTCTCCTGACTAATATTTAGAATCAGATTCTCCATTGGGATAAATTAGAGAATCTTTAGCCCCATGTTTGCAAAAATCTTGACATCATTGTGTAAACCATATTATTTGAGATTATAAATCTGGGGTCTGTTTTCTTTGCCCTAGAGTTTAAGAGCATCTAGGTTATTGCTTTCAAGGCTCCTTCCAACATTACACAGGCAGGACACTTAGTCAGACTTCATCTTTATGCACATGGAGACTGCATGTATTTCCTTGACTTTGTGTTTCAGGGAATTAAAGAAAAATCTGGAGCCAAATACCACAAGACAAGTAGCAAAACCTTGAGAGCTCGCTGCTGCAAAATGCATCCAGCTCACATCCGTGGAAGTATGTGATTTTGTTCCAGCTGAGGACCCAGCCCTTAGTCTAAATATTGACTCAGTCTTTGGTCTTGTGGACTAAACAAGAAGTTTCATGAGGCATTTCCCAACCCAGTTGAGTTTGGAAAGCCTGAGAGCCCCTACTTCAGCCTTTATGTGAGCAAAGCTGTGACCTCTATTTGAGTTTAGTCCCAAATACAGTCAAAAGATTTTTCAGCTGCTTTAAAATTTGATTTTTGTGTATGTTTGCTGCAGCACCTGCAATCTAATAAGTGTTTCTCACAAACACAAGACTAAAAAATCCTACCCTTTTGTCATACTTAAAGCTGGACAAAATATTTAAGCATTATTTCTCCCCTTGAAACCCAAGTGATTTATCTGATTCAGGAAAAGGAAATCAATATTTGCTCCTATGCCTGAAATGAAAATTGTCTCCCTCCCTACTGAGAACTTTATATTTTATTTGGCCAACTATGTATGTTCTTTAGGAACTTCGGGAAAAAGACAAATTGCAAGCATTTGAACATTTATCACATTCTTTCAAAAATATGGCAATATTTGCAAGATTTATATTTTTTAAACATGAAAATGCTAAAAAATAACCTTCTGTAACCATGGAGAAAGCATCAAATATCATCTTCTGCATTAGATATATAAGATCAATCTCACCCCAGCACCATGAGTACAGTGGAGTCCACATCTTTGCTTAATTTAATTTCTTCGCACTATTTTCATCTCTACAGCCACTAGAAATCAGAAACATATTTTTTTATATGTGTTCTCTCTTGAGCCTGATCCTCCGTTCTCAGCTCGCTGCAGATTTTGGAAAATTAATGAATTCTTATCCTGAGCAATTGGCTGTTTTCCTCTGATAGCGAGGTATGTTGGCTCTGAATTTCTATAAACTGCTTTCTAGGTTGGACTTTGTTCTCTTAGGGGCTCTGTCAGTGATATGCTGCCACATCACTGAAGGAGATTGCATTGATGTACCGTCCTCTGCTCTCCTCACGTTTTGGTAACGGCCATAATCAATGTAGAGGTCCTAGTTAATTATTTGCTTCCTTAAAGAGTCTATATTATAGAAAGAAAACAAGTACGTTATTGTCTAACACCACAGCTTCACTCAAAGGCCACCAGAAACCTCTCACAGATCAAAGTTCCTTACTGAGAATTTACACTGTGCTGTACACTAATGAGTATAGACTGGGAGCACAAGTCCTTGGGGCTCAGGAAAGAGAGTCACCTACTTTCACCTGTAACGATTTGTTGTTGCTGTTTTCCTTGACTACTTAACTCTGGCCTTAAGTGCTCTTGTATACCAGATTCCAGGCTCCATTTACAAAGGGGTTACCCCACTAAAGGGACAAAAGCTACAGTACCCCCAGTTCTGAGAGCAGCCCCATACACCGAAATTTTTTCCAGTAGAAAATATGAATTCTGTTTGCCACTGCCATTTTCAATTTGCCACATCTGCCTGAGATGGGAGCCTCTCTGTTCACCTAGCAATGACACCAGGGAAAGCACACGCGCACCCGTCCCCCAGTCGCTGCCCAGCTTCCTGACACAGCGTAATGGACGTTGCCGGTGGGGACACACTCTCTGAGTGCCATCTGTTTCAATGGGAATTGCCAACACACAAATGGATGGGGCAAAACGTGTGTCATGAAGAGGAGAAGAAAACCTCATCTGTTCCGAAATGCCACCAAGGATTTTGGTAAGGACAATAGATGCATTGCCTTTGACTAGCTCATAAACCCCCGTACTACCATTCTGGCGAAATAAAGCTCCATTTAACAGCCACTGCACTTTCCAACAGAGATGAGTCAAATTTATCTCTGATGGCTCTTCCCTGAAAACAAGTCATCACTTATACCCTGAGAAGTACTAGGATAATGATAACTGCCTTACACACTGCCGATACTTCCTCCATTTTCTTTTTGGAAGCTTATTAATTATCAGGGCTTTCTGGGAGGTTTGTAAATCAGGATAGAATCTGCTTAAATAATCTCTGAATGTGTGAGGGTGTTCATTATTTTCAGTGTTGGAAAAACAAGTCCATGCCTACCCAAAAGCCCTGTAAACCAGACAATCCCTTCCCCGTAGCTGCACAATGGTTCAGCCTCCTGAAATTGTGAGGATCCCCGGTATGTAAACACAGAACAGTCCTTCTGTGTTTCCTATTAAATAACACAAAACATCACTAATAGTCTAATATGGATTCAGCTAAGGTCTTTTATTTTAGAGTATCTGCGTTGTTTTAAGCCACTTGTTTGCATTTGTCTTAAATGTGTTTTCCTTCTAGGAAAAACACACAACGGCAACAGGCACCTGGAGAAGATCCACACAACAAGAAAAGGCTACTTAGAAAAAGGGATCAGAGGGGCACAGCCTTAGAATAAGCAGAAAAATCTGCAGCCTGCACGGGATCCCCTGGCTTGCCATAGCTCCCACTGCCCACGAGCTCAGGCTCAGCCACTGCAGGGGAAGGAGCAGCCTTACAGGGTATGGTCACCTTTCCTCCTGCACCCAAATCCAGCTGGGGACACAAGGTACCTGACATGTAGTGAACCAGTTTGAAGGACAGCCCAGTAATTTCACAGCAGGCCCACCAGGCTTGTTTACTGTGAAAAAAATAAAAGCACAAGAGCAGGACTGACCTCTGCAGCGCAAGTGTTTGCACCGGCACATCTCACGTGCAGCGATTTTAGCTGATGATTTGGTAAAGGCAGAACAAAAACACAGCACTTGGGAAGGGCTTAATTTCACTCTCTGAAGCCTTCTCTGCCGAGTTTAACCAGCCCTGCTCTCTGCTTGTTTAGGCAGCTCTTCTTAGTAACAAAAGACTTTCACACCCCAGCATACACGGGAGATACGATTTTCAGACACGCACTGACTTGACGCAGGCTGGGCACTGGCCTCACTTTGTGCAGACTGAATATAATTAGGTTCTGGTCACTGGTCTGTGGGCAAACACCAGCTTCCAGTGCACTGATTCGTTCCTCTTTAGCCAGCAGCGACATCCAAAATCAGCACACTTCACACCAGGAACGGGGGATATTTGGAGGTTAGAAAACGATATTTTATGTTTCTTAGAAAATCCGTGGTACAGTATTGGATTCCACAAATGCCCAGAAAGTGTCTCCCAAAGCAAGATGGGAGAACAGAAAAGAACAATCTGCTTTCTGTACAGGACCAACAAGTGCAAAGAGAGTAACTCACCCTATTCTTAGCTTTGTCAGACATTCATCTCTCACTTCCCTCTATCCCTATCTCTGCTGGCACCCACTTCCTGAGCTTTGCTAACTAGTGCATTGAGCCATACACATGGATATGTAAATATAGATTAGATATAAAGACCTTGTGCGTCTGAGTTTTAAGAATACCCCTAAAAATAGATGGTAATTGTGATGACCATGAAGCTCTGTTCTCCTTGTTTCCTTCCTTGCCTCCATTTTGTAAGTACAACATAAACAATCATTTTACCATCGTAAATAATTCAAGTCATTCCATGAGATATCAGTAATGTCAATTAAACCTATTTCTTCCCATCAATGAGAATTTCCTGTTTCCTACTGCACTTTGGGAAAAGCATTCTTATCCTTGATGCATATGGAACTGAATAAACATCTTTTGTTTCTCGTCCATGGCATTCAGAGTTCACCTTGTGCTCTGTGAGCACAGATTCACAGGTTTGCGCTCCCTCAAGTTTGTGTCCTCATCGCAAAGTGCCATCCTGCAGTCATGCAGGGCTGAACAACTTACGGTTATGATACTTGTCATGAAAGCACCATAACGCACATTTACTTGGCCCGTAAGTGGTGTATGTCCTCACATCACCAGCCCTGAAAAATACGTAATCCATATTAAATAAATCCCCGAGCTGTTTTCAATAATGTTTGCTCAGTTTTAAAAGGTCATTAGAAGGTGAGTAAAGGTTGAGGGAGAATCTGATGCAACGGCTAAGAATAACACGGCACAGATGTAACGTTTCTGGCGGAGCATCCAGCAGGTCTTCACAAACATTAATTAAGCCTCACATTTTCCGTATTAGATAGGTAAACACCGTCACTCCCTTGTTCTCAGATCTGTAATACAAGGCCAGTAAAAGACTTGTGACTCATAAGACAAGAGAAGAGCCAAGAGCATAATTTAAAAAAGACTTAGCAGCCAGCCCACATTCTAGCAACTTGAATTAATTCAGTCAGTGATGGGATCCTGTGCTTTACTCAAGCAGGGTCAGGTCCAGTTTCCCCTGCCAATGAGAGCAGATTCCTGGCTGTATTTAACTTCCAGTTCTGTATAGCTATAAATAATCTGCTACATTTTATTCTTCCAGAGTCCAGTCATCTATAATTTCCAACATGACTCCTTTCCTCCTCCTCCTCTACTCCACTACTTTGATGCTTAACCCCTCAGTTCTTTTCTTTGCAGCATCATATTATGAGAAACCTCTGTAGAAAGGGAAGCTGTGAACCAAATGATGAACATGTTCACTGTAGAGTCCACAGCTGTGAGAAATTCAATGCTAACAAAAGCCAACTGGAAAGTGTTTAAATTCTCCCTTCTGTCCTCAGACCTGAACATCAGCAGGGTGCAAGTTGTTCACGGACATTGAACCTCTCATCTTCACCACGGGATGAATTTCCCTTAAACACCAGTCATATTTCACAGCTTTGGTCTGCATTCCTACCTATTTTCAGTTCTGAGATATATCCAACAGGAACTCTATCTGAGAAGACATAATAAAGCCACTTGCCACAACTTTCAAACACAGCTGTGTACCTGCAAATCCTCAGTGCTGCGCCAGGCACAAGGAATCAGAGATGCCACAGGACTCATGAATACATGGGCAAAAGAAGCACTACTCCAACTTATCTATGCTGCTGGGCTCTCTCTCTATATATATCTCTGGACATACAGATACACAGAACACCAAATTTTCGCATTCTGTAGTTGCTCAAAGATGTTCAAAACTCTGTCCTCAAGACGACTTGTAAAATAATTGCACTAGCAAGTTGTTCAGGAACGTTTCAACTAAGAAGTGCAGGCTTGTAATGATTCCATATGTAGTTCTTTAGTCTGAAGGCACATTAGCCTAAGTTATTGAGAAAAACACACTTTATGATTTTTAACTCTTCGAGAAAACAGTCCTGCAGTAAAGAACTCCACGCTGTTCACTTTCAAACACTAACAATGCAACAGCTGGAAATGTTTAACTGTAGCATTTGTCCCTGATGCAAACACATGTATGTTCTTCAGGTCTGAAATTCAATTTTTGTGTTTTGGTAGTGAAAAGAAACAGAATGATGATGGAAATTGATGACAAGACAGATATGAGTCCTTCTTCTAAGCATCAAGGCACAATGAGCCCTAGAGGCACTACTGCCTTCTTTTCACAACCAGACACATTAAAGTCAGCAGTATTTGTGCCATCTTAAAAATTATTTATTAATGTCTGCATTACAGTGTGGTGTTCCCATTTGATTCCACACTAATTCAATGTGCACTGCTGAGGGCAAAAGAAGGTCAAGTCACCTCTTGACCTGTGCACAAAAGTCCTGCATCATTAATGAGACAGAAAGGAAAGACCACATTTAGGCAGGTGATCCAGCAGATCACCTGAGCTCAGTCACCTGAGCTGGAACCACGTAGCTAGTACCACTGCATCAATATTTCAGATGCATCGGGTTTAGAGGAAAATACACTTGCCAAAACCAATAACAATTTGGCTTAAAGTCAAAACCTGTAACCTGCAATGTATTAAGTGCCAGTGTTCTTGAAATGCTTTCCTGTTTTTATGAATACAACCTGCAATTCAAGTGCTATCACGTAACCGGGATAAGAAGACATTTGAAAAATGAAGGATATAAAAGGCAGCATACCAGATAGATTGTGGCTTAAGAACATAAATAGAGTCAAGCCATTGCTCATGAAGTATCATTTCAATAACCTGAGTGAATGACCAAAACAAAGAGACGGCTGTCTGTGGTGGCAAACATGCTGCCGCTTTAAAAGCTCACAGGCTCCTTTAATACTGAGAGCACTGGAAATCCCGAGCATGCCGCTTACTCAGATATAACACATTTCAGGATCTGAAGAGGTGCGTTCAGTTTTTCAGCATAGCACTGACCAAACTTAGCTTCCTTCTTCGGTAGAATGTTCACTGACTACTACATTTTAGTCATGTACTGGTGTGACAGTGCATTGCAGCTGCCTGCCGCTGCCAGCATCCCACTCCTCTGGCCTGTGAGGACAAAAATTCGTTTCAACACCCTGAGAAAAAGTAATAGACAGCATATGACCCAGAACCCTGGAGATATCCCACACTTGGGAGCAAAGTGGGGTTAGGACAAAAAACTGATGAGCTGAGGAGATACCACTGGAATTCGAGTGAGCCTCGCATAAGTGTTTCTTTGAATGGGTCTCTTCCTCCTTTTCCGTTCAAGCTTTCTCACTCTACACAGAACACTTAATTAGCCAGAAAGATTTGCTTGTTCTGTGGTGGGAATTTAGATTCCTGTTCCCATACCAGTGGACAGTCAATTATTTATACAAAGTAGAAGAGAGTCAGCTGAAGGGACTGCAAATGCCCCATGCAACATAATGACCTATCGCTTGAAGGCTACAATGCTCTCGTGGCAGAGGAGAGAACTGAACCTTATAAAAGCAGGACAAAATCATGTCCTTCTCCCTGGATAATGGATCATCTTTGCGGTTTTGCTTTTTCTTTCCCCTTGAAATGAGAAGGAAAATTTGACCCAAATTCGCAAGCAGTTTCCAGGCAACTGAACTTTGCCAGAACATGTAATGAAGCTCTGAAATGCTATTTGCCATCCTGCTGTAAAAACTTAATGGACTGTAGTTGTACCATGAGGTAAACTAAGGACAGGCAGCTCCTTCTGAAAGGCAGGGAGAGAATTTTCTGTCACAAGAAAACACTACAAATTTATCACCAGGATGCATTTTCATCTTCAAAGGATAATGATCCAGATCTTGAAAGTGATGGGAATCCTTCCCTCCCACCACCATAAGAGTCTTCCATTTCTACTGTATGGAATTACTGTCCATCCCTTATGCTACCTCATGATGTAGAAAGCCCACTTACTACCCAGAACCTTTAGTGTTTTGATGCGTAAACTGGATTTTGGGCAATGAACCAAGCAGGGTTTTCAGAATAGGAGTCAGTCTAACAATTTTTTTTTCAATACATAGGGCAGTAAAGATGTGTTTTAAAGGCTTTTGAAGGTGAGCAGTGAAGTGTCTTCTGGCTGTTGATGGAGCACTTTTCTGAAGTGTGAGAAATACCTGGGAACTAGTATGAATTCCTTTCACAGAATCACAAAATGTTAGGGATTGGAAAGGTCCTCGAAAGATCATCTAGTCCAATCTCTCTGCCAGAGCAGGATCACGTAGATCAGTTGCACGGGAACATATTCAGGTGGATTTTAAACATGTCCAGAGAAGGAGACTGTACAACCTCCCAGGGCAGCCCATTGCAGTGTTCCTTCACCCTCACCATGAAGAAGTTCCTTCTCATATTCATATGGAACCTCATGTGTTCCCACTTACACCCATTGCCCGTTGTCCGTCTCACCACTGAGAAGAGCCCGGCTCAGTCTTCCTGACACCCACCCTTTCCATATTTACAAACACAAAGGAGGTCACTCCTCAGTCTCCTTTTCTCCAAGCTAAAGAGACTCAGCTCCCCCAGCCTTTCATCAGGGAGATGTTCCACTCCCTTCTTGGACTGAGAGGCCCAGAACTGGACACAATATTTCAGATGTGGTCTCACCAGGGCAGAGTAGAGGGGGAGGAGTACTACTAACCACACCCCTTGTAATACACCAATACCTCTCCAAGCAGACTGGGGAGTTAGACTTTACGGTAATGGCAGCTCAGAGGAGCCAAGTCCACTCATCACAGGAGGCCCCGAGAGGTAAATATACTCAAAATTTATGTAGGGAAAGAAGAGTTAATGAAGGATCACAAAGAAAAAGACAACCTCACTGAGTGCACAGAAAGGAAAATTAGCCTCACCCTTTACCAGACTTAAACAGTGGGTTTTACCTCTAACCTGGCTAATAGATTCTCTAATAGTAAATTACTGGAGAAAAGCTAAATTGACCTCTATTGCACTCTCTGACCAGCTTAGAGAAAACTATGTTCCAGCCAAGTTCACCCATTTCACTCTCTGATATTGGGTGACCATCATCATTGATGTCAATAGACTGCTACAATGCCTCAGCCTTGCATACCCACTGCAGAAAGCAGAAGCCTGAAATCTTTATAATATTTTTATAATATGTTAAAATTTAACTAATTTGCTTAGTAACAGCCTTCTATCCATTTCTAATTCTGGATAAAGCCACACTAATTAGCCCTTGAGTTAAATGATATGCCAAGCACTACCAGCTGTCTTTTCCCTATTCTCTCAGATATATGTGTATGAAGACAGAGATGCGTAAGAGGATAATTGCACCCCAGCTCTTTGTCCATAGAATAAATCCCCTGTTTGAGCTTGTGCTTCCTTCTTGGATTGAGAAACCCAATGAGGCAGCTCACACTGGAACTGGGTAGGAACATAAATAATCCATATGCAGAAACTTCTTTTTCTTGGAAAATGATACATTTAGGGACGTGCTAATCAGCACTGCTCTACTGTGCAACTATCCACACCAAGAGGGTATTCTTCTGACACTGCTGAAGTCCATCCCTGTTGAGATGAGTATCGTTTGACACTGTGTTGGTTTTGTACTTTATTGCCCCATGCCATTAAGCATGAAGGACATAGGAAAGGATGAGTTCACCTTTCCTCAGTTAGATATATGGCTATGTATGTCTTCTGCAGTCAGTATTTTCTTTACGGTATCTCATATAAAGATGTGGGAAATGGTTTGTGTACAGATTTGTAAGGCAAAACCAAACACAGTATGACTACTGCCGAGTCACAGTGAGTGAACTTAATTACGGTTCATTAACCCCAAATCCAGATTCTCATTCATGTATCCAAAGAGTGGTATCAAGTCATCTCTCATAACTTCAGCATGATGTTCCTAAAGCAGTGCAGACTTTTTACGTATCAGCACAGCCTATAGTCCTTGCATTTTTCATGGTGTTTATAAATAGAATTGTAGCACTTTATAATTAATGGTTCCAGAAGCTAGTTTTGAAGAGAGAACTAAACTGGGATTATCAAATCTCTTCCCTGAGGACACCGAGTCTGATTAAGTGGTTTCAAAAGTTCCTCTCAGATATCTTTCGCAGAAAATGCCCCTGCTGTGTCTGCCCTCAGGGTATTAGTTTCACCTGTAAACAGTTCACTGCCACTGCTGACTCCACTAAACATCTTCTTTGTACTTCAATCTGCATTTTATGTGAACTCTGGAGCTATTAGCCACTAATATCAACAGCACTGCACAGTCTAGGAACATTTATTGCTCCCCTGCTTAGTTTAATGTTTCTGCCTCAGTACCATAATATTATTAATAGTCACCAAGTACAATAAAAGAAAATTAAGTGTTTATTTTGTTTAGGCTTTCGCCACTTTACCTGCAGCCTTTTTCCATTACATTTGCACATAAATGAGCGTACACTACATTTTTTTAGTGCATCTAAAAATCAGGGTTTAACTCCCCTAATCATATTGTTCTATTTTCCGTCATCTTCTGAGTCACTTTTATTTGCTATTGCAAACACAAGTATATTATGGTAAAAGTATACGTATATATTTTACATAAATGCATAGCATGCCTTTGGTAGCCATTGACTTTGCTAATAGGCATCAGTTGTGCATTTTTCTGTCTCTCAAAACAAAATGTTATACAAACTATGCTTTTCAGCAGAGGCATGACATAGTTTGCAGAGCATGTTCACACCAAATGCTTGTCAAAACACCCTGTGTGATTCTTGCGGTACTGTTTTATTTTTTCATAGCTATGAAACCAAAATAAAGGTTTTAAAGCCTATTCAGGCAGATACTGATTCAAACGTATTTCAAACTGACCAGCACGCGGTCTCGAGACGGTCGCCCTCAAATAGGTAATGAGATATTGAAGTGTTCACTTCCTTGACAAACACTGGTCGCTACAGACTGAGTGCCGATCAAAAGTCAGTCACGTTCTAGCTGGCCACAAGAATATAAACTGAAGTGCTTCCCATGGATTACGATTACGTGAAAGAATTGCATTAACCGCATTCTTTCCGAAGACCAGCTCGAGTACATATTCCTATTAAAGGAACTAGACGATGGATAAAATTAAAGATTACATGGTTAATGAGGATGTAAAACTGCAGCTGCAAAACCCTCTTTCTGTGTGGGGCAGGCTTTGTGTGGCACCACAGTGGAACAGCCCTGGCTGCTCCTCTCCCACGGTGTGGTAGAGGCTGCCAGCTTCTGAACAGCCAGACCGAGAGATGCCTGTAGACAAATGGGATGTAAAGCGACACTTTCTTGTGCCTGCATACTAACAGACTGAAAATTTTACCAGGCCCATAATCTCTTCAGTAGAAAGAAGTTTGTCATTTTCCCTGATGAGATAGTTTAGCTATATAAGTGTCCCAGCCAGCACTGCAAACTTGCACAAACCTCGTACAGTGGCAGCATGAATTACCCAAACCACACGCAATTTTGATTGTGAAAGTGCAGGTCCAGGGAAGCCTGATGGGTCTGATTTCCCAGATGGACCCCAGAGTGGCCCCCTGCCAGCCTGGCACTGGGATCCAGCATAATTTGACTCACCATCTCAGATTCAACTCTCAGTCTCGGATTCAACTCTCCATGGTTAAAGCTTCACACTTCGGCTTAATGAAAGCAGCTTAATGAAAGACAGTAGGTGGCTTACATTTTTTCTGAACTGGCTCCAATTTGACAGTATTTACCAAGTATTCAGTGGCTTAGACTATATGCCAGGAGTCCTGGCACCACAGGAAAAGTAATAGGTTGTCTAGTCTTTTACTATGAACCTTAGATTAATAGCCCCAGATTCCTGCTCCCAATGAAGTGAAGAGAGATGCTTTGAGATGTAGGCATTTGTTGGGTTATATTCGTTTGTACACATACCTAATTATAAAGTAATTATTATTATCTCAATATATCTAAGCAGGCAAGCACAGGAAGACAGAACCATTTATTATAGTGACAAAGAGAATCAGCATTTTCTTATCATAAAAATCCAAGTTATCTTGTTTTCTTGTATGTCAGTGTAATTAATCACTGTATTTAGCATTCATAGATAATAACACCCAGTATCTGCTCTGATGATATATAAACAAGCATATTACGAATCACTTCACATCCAGACCATCCTAATTGCTAAAATTAGTCTTCACGTCTGCCGCTTCTGTAGCAGCAGGTAACTCAGGGAAACACCTGAACCACCCGCATACTTTGGCAGCCCTTTTAGCTGCCGAGCTCACATGGCATGTGTCATTCTTATTATGAAGTCATATTTCTTCTTCATTTACAATTGCATCAAGCCAGAGATGTCCATGGTGTGATGCAGGGCATGTACAAGGGCATAATCAGGCTTCCCATAATGGGTGGCTGAGGGAGTGAAAAACACTGTCAAATTCATTCATTCACTAATCCCATCTAAATAAAGCTCTTTAACTGGATGAAAAACAAAGCAAAATCTTACTTTTATCTTCAACAGAGAAATAAAATTTTAAAATAAAATAACCTTTATCTGCTAATTGAGATTGTCTCAATTATATAAACACAACTGACTAACCTTTGTGGTTTTTCATTAACCAAGGTTCATCAATTCTAATCATCTGACACTCAAATAGTCTAATGGCCATGCCAATGTAATTAAACTTGCCAATTCTGCTGACAAAGTTTTTGGGTTACAAGCACAGTTATCTGTGTAGGATAAGTAATATTGTACCATACTGATTTCACAGATACTGTCCCATCCCAGTAACATCTCCACTAGCATCAGATTTTATTAATGAAATTAATCTTCAAATATGTATTCAGTCACTACTCTCTGTTCAGAACAGGAAGTAGTCACCATGTTGTAATCACACGTGATATTTTATCACAGTTAATAAACACAATAGGAACCCTGGTAGAATTAATCTTCATCTTTAATTGAAATAATTAAGGTTTCAATTTTCTAAGGGTAATTTGTTTGACCCTGTCCGACCAAATACATGCTCAAACTTTCGGCTGTATGGATTGTGACTGCAGGCAGGAGGACAGTCAGATGTAAGACACCAATTCAGCAGCTGCTTCAGAGCATCTTTATAATATGCACATGCAAGGTATAAAGATTTCTCATCACTACATGACTTTCCAGTTAAATCATGTAAGTGTGCATACATTCATTTAAATTGCATATAATACTACTATTAGAAGAACTGAAAAGCATTATATAGAATAGCTGAAAAGCTACTACACAGCCACAGACATCAAAGTGAGAGTCAGACTGAGCAAGTTTCATTGACTTCCATCAAGCCGACCACCTTACATTCAGCATCATCTGATTTATCTAATTTTTTTAATAGATCAAAAAGAATAGAATCAGAGGAAATCTTACACCATATGATAAAAACACCTTACAGTACTACGATCTATGACAAAACAGTCTGAGATTCAAGTCTCAGAAAAGGAAAGGACAGCCAAACTGGGTGAGATCCAGGGTTCTGAAAGGGGCCAGCAGAAGATGCCGAAGGGAAAATATAAGACAACAGCAGGCATATTATTGTGCACTCATGGAGCACTTTCAGACAGTTCTCGTCTCAATTTCTTCTCTAATTCCTAAATTCAATTGTCTTTCTTGACTGCTATTGAATATTGAGCTGACACTTTCAATAAACTATCTATAGTAACTATAACATCCCATTCATGAACAGTAGTACTTAGTTTGCTTTCTGAATGTATTTAACAAATTGAATACTTTTATCTAATCACCAATGCCTAGGTTAAAATAAAGTTGTGGAGCACACACAAGCAACAGATACATTCACTGATCCCTTAGTTGGTTTCAGACACTCAAAAGCAGAAGGTGATATTCTAAGAATTCGGAGGATTTAATTTCTTGGGTTTTTGCCACCAAAACTAGAATGACCATTAGGGTTACTAACTCGAAGGTATGTCCTGATATTCCCACTCAAGTAGTCCCTGGCTCTTGGACAGAATAATTACTACATGTCTCGACAAATATTGTTGCTCACACGCCATTGTAGATAAAAAGCCAAAGGACATGGTTTAGCAGTGGGTTTAGTACAGTGGCCAATGGTTGGACTTGGTGATCCTAGAGATCTTTTCCAACGTAAACGGTTCTACAATTCTAGGATTGCGAGTTACAAGTCATTGTCTCCCTGCTCTGATTGCAGAATTTCTTCCAAGACAGTTGCAGGATTGAGCCCGTATTAAAAGGAAGAAAACTCATTTACTTATATGGGTTGCTAAGGAAACTCATACTGAAAATTTCCATCGACTCTTGAGCTAGCCAAGAGCAAACATAAAGCTGAAAGCAGGCAAGGGTTTGGTTCTTTGACTTTCACAAATGAATTAATTCAGTAACTACATAAGCATCTACCTTCACTAGCTTGGAGCTGCATCAGCTCAGGTCTTAGCTTACAATGAACTACTTTGTGCATTCTTTGACCTTGAGCCAATTCTGTTCAGAATATTGTCTGCACAACTGCACTGCAGTCAGCAAGGCCTTGAACTCACAGACTGACGTGCATGCCTTTTTATACACCGCTGATGTCAACGAGCAAAGGCACAATGAATAAGTAGTTAAGTGCATATCAGAGGTTGTAGAGCCTACAGAAACGGCATTCAACCCATAGATTTTTGGTATTTGCTATGAATGTGTTCCCACATGAATTTTGAGATCATCTGACATTTTGTAAACAACATTGCTCAGAGAGAAAGTGTAAAAGCCACAGTGACAGCTTAGCACAAGTTCATGGTTCAACTGCATCACTTCATTAGTTTTATCCAACTGTCCTCATACACCACGACTGGTTTTAAGCCTTCCATACACTGACACAAGACCTGTCTGTACTCAATCTGAACAGTGGGACCAGCGGTGGCAGCGGAGTATTGCCTCTGAGGAATGACCAAGAAGTTCAGCAAGCTAACTGAAGTGTATAGCAAATCCAGGAATGCAAACCTGCTCTCAAAATGCCGCCTCACTTTTTTCCCTGCGGCCATCAAGTTGATGCACGTGTTAAACCCAGTGAAAAAAATCTTAGAGTCACACTATTTCCTTGGTGATCCATCCTTGTTACTTAGGCTGCCAGAAAATGCACAGTAGCAACGCTAGGCACTGAATTTCTCAGCAGCAGAAAGGAAATCAGAAGGAATTAGAGAGCAACATTGGTTGCAATTATCTCGATGCTTAGAACCATTTCTTCTCACAACCCACATTTAAGGGGAAAGTCAATCCAATTCTTACTTCGCCTAACAGGTACTCACTCTCTGAGGTGCCTGGGAATTGCTTTTGAAAGGGGGATGAACAACCATGTCAACTTTTGGCCCAAAATCAGCTGGAAACAAGCCACAACGCAGACGCAGTTGGCCCTCAGGACACGCTTCCTAAGACCTTGACAAACTTAAAATTAAAATTTAATTACCCCTGTTCAGCTTGATTTATAATAATTGTCAATATCTGGGGTTTGAAATAACACATTTTACAACATGATCACTCAGAGAAAATATTTTCCTAATGACTAAAGAGTGGAAGAGTCTGCAGCGAGTCCAAGAATGATATTATCAATCTCGTTTATTACTTTTTTAAACCATAACATACAAACATTTAGGAGACACTGATCTGAAATTGGGGTGAAAGGCTGAAGAATAGTATGTTTTTCTAATCTTGCAGCAGTCAGATTTAGGAGCCTAAACCTGCAGACACAAGACCAGCTTGAGGTATCAGGAGTTCACAGAGATAATGAATGGCATTTGAAATGTTCACAGATTTTGAAGAGTCCACAGAACCATAAAAATTGTACTTGCCAATCATTTTCTTTAAATAATTATGATGTGCCAAGAGCTGATAATTTATTCATTTAGACAAAGATCCTTGTGATGTTCTTCACAGATGTAAACCCACCACCGCTTTGTACCCATGACAACTCCCACTTTTAAATTAATCTCTTTTTGTTCCTATAGAGTTGCACAGGAAAGGTCACTTTTAACAGTGGGCTTTCAAGCTTATCAGCTTCTGGATAAGATTCCTGAAATAAACTGCCACGATTTAAAGGATAACAAGCAGAACAACAAAAAACTTCTATTTCTTAACTGGCGTCAGCGTTTTTTGCCTTCAAGCAATGGCTACTCACAGAAAAACAGGCTCAAGCTGTGGCTGTGCTGGGAACTTTCTGAATCAATACTTCAAGTCACTCAGAAATCATCTGCTTTCCTGCTTTGAGTCTATTTACAAAGAAATTATTTCACATGGTTTTAAATAAGAGCAGCAAAAAGGTTGATTAAAAATATAAGAGCAACACAATTTATGTGAAAAAGGATCTGTTAGGCTACAGTGAAAAATAGATCCCAGTAATGTCAGAGCACTCAGAGGCCATAAACCACAGGAATATTGCAGTTACTGTCTCTGCTCAGAGTAAAAGGCTCACCAGAAACAAATCCCATCGTTCGTAACTATCGTATCGGCAGGTCAGCGTAACGGATGATGTACACCACCTCAATGATTATTCTTCCTACTGTATAAAATGGATAAAGCTAATACAGGTCTCTGTTTAGATTTTTTTGCAACTTGACTCTGAAATTGCTTCTGCCATGGGTTTGTGCATTCCTGGCCATCACTTGATTCATTCTCAGCAGTAGCCACTTCAGCCAAAAAGATATTATGAGCTCTTGCAATTTCATTTTCTCTCTAAAGGTAGCCTCCCGTAACAACTTCTTCCTAATAAGCTATTTGTATTTCATAATACCATTTGAACGAAACATTTTGCTTCACGCCTTGAATCTTGCCTCATTTACAGCACTCATCCATTTGGGCTATAAATAAAATCATCATTGCCTTTCTTTTAAATAACTAACGTAGGTAACACTTGCTGGTCCTGAACCTCATGCACAGTTCCAGCTCCAGCGTCCATGTTTCACCCCTCAAACATCCTAGTCCAACAGGCTTCCTCATACAAGCTCTGCTTATTTACAAATGCAAGCCAGAAACTCCACATATCATCTGAAAGACTGTATATTAAACCTATTGATTATCTCATACTGTGCCCTAAAGCAAAATTTCTCCTTTAATAATTAAAGCACTTTATTCCATAACAATATTTTTCCTCTCCTCTCACCCGGCCAGCAGAAACATGAGAAGGTGATGAAAACCTCAGCAGGAGTTCGCTGAAAGCCACAGGAGGGTGAGGTCTACAGTTTAGCTCAGCTCCAAACTTGTAGTTGAAGTCTGATTCTCTGTGTCTGAGAGTAACACACCGTTAAAATGCCCTCTTCTTCTTTTTCTTTTGGACAGCCTCTTCTAAAGTTGGGACATCGGTTACTGTCCCTGAATATGTGACACTGGGTGCTGGGAGGCACTGCACACAACTGTCCTCCCAGGCACCAGGAAGACATCACGCTCAAGGTTAATAATTTTGAGAATGGACCCTTCTGCAGCCTTACAAACCACGAAAATCCTCCTGGTGCCCATGCTGCTAGACCAATCACTGTTGGGGAGGATGAGGAGGATAGACTTAAACAGCAATTCAAGAAAACAGAAAAGAACTGTTGCTCCAAAGTTAAATGTCTTTAACAGCAAAAGTCTAAAACTATTATTGAATAGTGAAATTCTATTAGACATTTTGGGGAAGGGATCAGCAGAGCTTCAGAGGGCTACAGGCAGGGGAAGACACACTCAGTTTGTATTCCCTAGTTTGTGTGACATTGTAATAGGAATTCAGGGTCCTACCACTGAAGAAACTTTCCCTGAGCTGAAGATCATGATATTTGTCTTTCCTTCAGGCACCCAGAGAAAAAGCCCCTTCATTGCCTCTTTCAGAAGTGACAGATTTCATCCCTGCCAGAGCTCTGCCTTAGTGCAGTGATGGGGTGCAGGAGGAAAAGGAAAAGCCCAAGCTTTCCATGGTGAACCACAGAACTGTTTAGATTACCGAGTCCATCCATTAACCCAACTGTCCCAAGCCCACCGCTGAACCGTGTCCCTGAGCTCCAAATCCACACGTCCAGAGATGGCAACTCAACCCCTCCCTGGGCCCCTTGTTTCAAGGCCTGACAACTCTTTTTTTCTATTGTCCAACCTAATCTTCCCCTAGCACAACTTGAGGACATTTTCTCCTGTTCTATCAGACACACAACCAGCATCCCCAGCACTGGGGACAGAGTCATCTGTGCCAGATTACTAGGTTTGCAAATCCGGCAGCGTAGACAACACAAAACCACGGTAACACAAACACCTAATAATTTTTTTCTCATTCCATCTTGTGTGTTTTCAGCAACACCATGAAACCTGCACCTAGCCCATTGACACAGAGCAGCTTTGTGACAATTATCTCTTAAAGCAGAAGGTTCCTGCAGAATTGTATCTTTAACTGTGTGTTCTCACAGCCCAAGACTGTCAACCTTTTCCTTTGTAAAAGTGATACTCCAGTAACTACTATTTGAACAGAAATGCCATTCATGAGGAGCAAGCTCCACAAGACAGACAGTAACTAGCAGATAAGTCCGCGTTCCTTTGATAACATCATGAAATTGTACGCCTGACTGAAAACAAATCTAAGGGATAGTGACCCTGGTGTTGTAGTAGAGCAAGAAGTCCGGTCTGTACCCTAAATTATAAAAAGCTAAAGCTTTTTCAACTACAAGCTGTGTTCAAAGTTTAACTATGAGTTGTTCCAGGTTTCATCTACTTGTTAAAAAACTATTTCAAATTAAAATGTTCAATGTTCTCCAAGGGAATCTGATGCTTTCCACAAAAAAAACAAACCCAAAGTTTTTCTCAAAAACCTGAACTTTAGTTTTAGCCCACAACATCTTTCCAACCAAATCACTGGTCCCCTTCTGTGGGCAATAATGAGCTGTTTCCAAAAATCATTTCCTAGTGAAGCAGTGAGAGGTAGATTTACTGCAGTTATCTTTCAATTCTGTACCAGAAAACAAAAGATGATAAAACGTCTATCAGATGCAGAAAGGTCCACAGCAGCACAACCACCTTCTTCAGAGACATGGGAAGGTTCTTAGTTGGGGTGGTTCACCCTGGAGAAGACTGGGAAGACCTTAATGTAGATTTCCAGTACTTAAAGGGGACCTGTAAGAATGACACGGTCAGTCTTTATCACAAGACTTATTGTGACAGGTGGTAGTTTTAAACTAAAAGAGGGGCAATTCAGACTAGATATAAGGAAGAAGCTGTTTGCTATGTGGGTGGTGAAACAGTGGGACAGGTTGCCCAGAGAAATGGTGGAAGCACCATCATTGGAAACATTCCAGGTTAGGTTGAAAAAGGCTCCGAGAAACCTGATCTAGTTCACGTCCCTGCTCACTGCAGCCAGGCTGGACTGGATGAGCTTTGAATTTCCTTTCCAACCCAAAGTATTCTATGGTTGTATGTTCTTCAGTGAATAACCTGGACTGAAGAAAGTAGTGGCGTCCCCTGAAATAGTATTCACACAAATTGGTTCTGAAATAGAAAATCTCTCAAAAGAACAGGGGAAAAGAAAAAATCTTCAGAATACTTTACATTCTTTAGAAATATCTAAAAGCAATAAAGTTTAAAAAAGAAGAACGACCATGGATCACCTCTGGTGAAAGACAGCCATGTCTTGTGGAGGTCAATGTGATGAGTGATACTCTGACAAGACAGAGCATAAATGTTGTAAAAGTTGGGGTTTCAGGAACAGCTTCACCAGAGCACACACAGTGTTCTTGCTCCATTCATTTTCCTTTTATCAGGTGAGTACCCTGCTATGGGATACTGAATTCCAGAGAAGAAACGGAAGAGTTTTGATACACACCATTGCAAATCCTCAAACCCCATGTAAGGGGTGTTCTGAGGACTGAATTTGTCAAAGACCAAGCCAACATAACGAGTCCTGTTCCTGAGCCTGTGAATAGCTCAGACAACTTCTTCGCAGAGCAAAAGGCAGCGTGCCATTGCAACAGCATGTACACAACACACACGAACTAGACTGCTTTTGGCCTTGAAGTATCTAGTCCAGATTTCAACTCCCAGGCTATTGGCTTGGCATCAGGCAGTCAGTTGTGCAGCCTCAGATGGCAGCCTACATTTTTCTGCTAACTCGATGCCTTCAGTTCTCAGGCAATGGACATTAGATCTTTACAGGTCTTACAAATTAATGGATGCACATCAGGAAGTTTTTTAAAGAACCTTCAGGAAACAGGTGGATTGTAATCAGAAAAAGTCAAATAAATTGGATTGATTTAAGTCAAAAGTCATCTCTCTCCATTAGACTTTCTGCAGTTTTCAATGGATTTAGATGCTATAAATACATTACATGCAATTGCAGACATGTTCAGCACAAATACAAAGTGACCTAAGTACCCTTAAGTTAACTTTTGAAGTTTTGTTAATTAAGTTGGACAAACCAAGGTACACACACAAGATTCAGCACTCCTGTCAAAGGTTACAGTAGGAAGATTTGCTCCTCTCTCACACAAAGCTGCACTGATAGGTGGAGAAAACTGCACAACTGGGAGCGAGAAATGAGCTGGGAACAGCACCTCAGAGTCCCTGGCATTTCCTTCCAGACAGGCAACAAAGCCCACTCGAGGAAACAGCCCACAATGGCTTTTCTGAATCTCAGCACCTCTTGGCTCACTGTGCTGGGCTACAGGAATATAAAAGGTAGCACACCCAAACACAGATGTGCTGCTGTACACTGCATTGAGACTGTAATAGGACAATATCAGCTGAAGCAGTCCAGTCCCCAAGAGACCAAGATTTCCCTTATTTAGCTTCCCTTTCCTCCATTCTATCTCTCTTAGACCCTTGCAGCTGAAAGTGGGAAACCCATAGGGCTGCTGGGTACCCAGAAAGCACACAGATACCTCCCCACACTCTGGGGATGTCATCCCCACAAGAGCACCGAGACTGTAGAATGTAAGAGGATCTTTCAGTCTGTCATTTCTAAGACCCTTTACTAGACACTGTAAGGCATGGTGCACGAAGGATACCAGAAATTAAAGTACTGTGTATTTCTCTCAGTACGTGGAGAATCACACATGTGATAGACGCAGAAACAGATCCTTAGAGTGGCTCCATGTACCAGCCTTCTATTCCATTTGCATTTCACCTTTGGTATTCGATATTCAAGTCATGCACAAAGCACTGTGCAGTGGCATCTCTTCAAATGAGACAACATCAAGGATTTGGTGCCAAGACTACTGCTTTTGCCAGTAAAATTGAGTCTTTTGCCACTTTCATGCATGCCTTGTAAACATACAAGACCTCTAACCAAGCTGTATCTCTTCTTTGTGGAGTGATTTCTTTTGTCAACAGTACATGCACTGACTGCTGACTAGAGGATAATCTAAAAATTTTAAGTTCAGCTTTCAGTTTTCCTGAACTGTAGTCATGACTCACTTGATACCAGTTGACTATAAATGGCTTTGCTTACCTAGAGGGCAAAATGAAAGCAATGGAAGACAGCATGTAACATTTCAAAAGAAATATTATAGCCATTAGTTCCACAAACACACTGTAACTAACTCAGAACCAAATTCTGCCCTCAAAAAGTAATGTGTCAGTTATAATTATGTGCATGTGTGTACATACAGAAAGTGAAGGGGACGGACAGAATATGAGAGGACAGTCAGTCCCTGAATTTTATCCAAGAACATCTCCCTCAGGTGTCTGAACATTGTTGAGTTCTATTATATGTTATCTTTGTTTAACAAGACACAGAGTGTATTGCAAATGGGGTTTAACAACAACCTGATTAATTACTTTACAGAAAAAGTTGCGATTTATTTTGCACTGACTTTTAGTATTAATTCAGGAGGCTTCTGCCAGCTCAAGCTGTCAACACTGGTTAAAATGAAGCAGGCAAGCAGAAGATCTGAACCGATTTTAAGATACTTTATATGATAAAAAATGTAAAACTTCAAAATAGCTAATATAAACCTGGCACGATATTCATACATTGCAGTTTCATTTGAACATGATTCACAAATCCTTGTGGATTAAGTATTACTATTTCTGTGAAACGCTAGCTATAAAGTCAGTGTCAAAAAAGGCTCCTAGCTTGTGTTTCTGTGCTCACGTCCTGTAGCTCTTCCTTGGGAAAAAAATCTCCCATTTCAGCATATGTTCACACCATTTATGCCAGTTCTCCTAGGAAAAGGTATTTTTTGCCTGCTGTGTCAGTGGCACAACCTAAGATATCCCACTGCAAATAGAGGTTTGCCAAGAAATGGCACATAGCACTTTTATGCTGAAATGGGAAGTGAGAGACCCTTATAAATAGAGACTTGATACATTTCAGCAAAAGTAAATTAATATTTGTTTAAACTGGCATTTTTAGAAGAGAAATGGAGGAAGAAATTAGATTCCTTTAATTCTTCTTGGTACAAAACTGTGATCACAGAATCACAGAACATTAGGGATTGGAAGGGATCTCAAAAGTTCATCTAGTCCAATCCCCCTGCCACAGCAGGATAAAGACATCTATGTTAGACTCTTCACATGGTCTGCACTGGTGGGGACAGTCCTTAAAACCAGTGCCCTAGGTCTTCTTTGGACTGCTCCACTGTCTTGGAAAATCCATAGCTAAAAACCAAACTGTGGATTTTCCCCTCTTGGCCTTGATGTGAAGAACATGATGCAACAAGCTGAGCTTCCAAACATCCTATTTCTCTTCTCTCTTTTGCCTTTTTGCTTTTATTTGTACCAGATGACCTTGGTCTTTGATAGATCAGTTAGAAAATTCCATTGGGATTCCAAAAGCAAAAGCAAAGCACATGCAGTACGTGGCAAAGATAAAACAAATAGCTTTGAAAATTGCTGAAGGATCAGCACAGTGCTGATAGAGTAGTGAATCAAAAGACCCACATTCCTTAAGGTTTCATTGTGACAGTCGTGGACTGAAGGCATGAGAAAACGTAGATGAGTCACAGTCTTGTAACATTTATCATAATCCAATGCTATTAATGCAAGCAGACAACACAAGTCATAATCTGATGCATTAGCCCAGAGAGCACAGAAACAGATAGATTTTTCTACAAACAAGCCTAACACAAAACAAGTATAAGAGCACCTTTGTTTTCTGAAATGGGGCGCTCATTGGTGGAAAAAGCAACCCACTATTTGTATTTTTTTTTTTTTTTTTAGAAATCCTTGCTTTAAAATTAATGTTTCGAGTACAGCAGTTTCCTTCTGCCAAAAGGTCAGAGGAATTGTTAAAGCTGGAGCACTTCTGTCTGTCCCCAAAGTTAAGGAAAGGAAAGGAGATCCAGGCAATCAGCAGCTGCATGAGATGGTGAAATAATTCTGCCTTGGTTCTTCCCTTCACACAGCTTCCCTTGCTACTTTTAACACACTGCTTCCAGCTACCTTTCACACACTGCCTCCACTGGGGACGATGAAAGTTTGTCCATTTGTCAAGTTATTGGCAGCCACTTCTACCCATAAAATAGAAGTGGCAGCCCATAACGATACCCTGCCCTGCAGATTGCTCTCACAAGATTGCAAAGCACTTCAGAAAAGGTTTGAACAACCACCTGAGAGTGTAGAGGAGTATGTGTTGGTCTCTTCTCACAGGTAACAAGTGATGGGACAAGCAGAAATGGCCTCAAGTTCTGCCAGGGGAAGTTTGGGTTAGACATTAGGAAAAACTTCTTTATTGGAAGAGTCATCAGGTCTTGGAACAGGCTGCCCAGAAAATGGGGGTTGAATCACCATCATCCCTGAATATGTTTAAAAGTCGAGCAGACCTGGAGCTTGGGGACAGGGTTTAGTGGTGAACTTAGGACAGTTAGGTTAATGGTTGGACTTGATGGTCTTAAAGGTCTTTTCCGACCTAAATGATTCTATGAGAGTGTGACACAGCTTTAGCCACAGATTCCAGCACAGCCATTACTGGAAGCATCCACTAATTACTGGTTTGTCTTTTTCACCGCCATTCTGGCTACCCTCTCTGAAAAGTTATGCCAGTTCTTGTTTTTCCTGGTGGTTTGCTTACAAAGAGGAATAAACTGCTGCAAATCTCTTTTCCCTCTGACAATCACATTAGTGATACTGCGGCTTCATTGCATTACAGGGCTGAGTACCAAGGAAGGGCATGAGAGTAAAACCCAGCACCTGATCTCTAACCCTCTAGAACTGCAGAAGTACTCAATTTCACAGGTGGCAGGACCATCATTATCTTCAATTCTGACCTCCTGCATAATGAAGGCCACAGAATTTTAGTCAGCAATTCAGTCAGTAGATGAGACTAATAAGGGATGCTTGATTCTGCCTGCTAAACCAGCTCTTGAGACTACTGAGGTAGCAGTGAGGTTAAAAGAAGAGCAAGGTTATCTGTTATTCCAGACAGTAAAAACTGGGTTAACTATGTGCTGTCCAAATGTAAAAATTGGCATACTTTACTAAGCCTTTATCCTTGTTCATCTGCTCATTTATCAACTCTTCTAGGCTGTATCTACAAGGACAGAGCCCTCACCCTGTAGCCCTGAGCTACTGGCCAGCTATACAGGAGATCTGCTTAAACCTAACCACAGTCCAGCCAATCCTGGAGCTTTCACCAAGGAGATGAGCCAACCTCTTTCATCATCTCCCTTCTAACATGCACTTTCCAAGGGTGTATTTTCTATTTGTTCACACAAACATATGCCATGCGCTCACAAAGCCTGTCAGCAATTCACAGATGGCCACAATCACATAAGCAGCTTTGGTTCTGCCTAGAGATGTTAGGCTTCTCCAATATGACTTTGAGCATCTCAGTTTGGTAATGTTGAATCAGGGTTAGTCTTGTGAACAAAGGCCAGCTGCCCTCCAAATTTAGCTTTCTATTCAATTATTTTCAACTCCTGACATGGTTTGGAAGTTTGGGACTAATGGCTCCTAAAAGTTGCAGTTAATTTAGTGTTGTTCTTCATCTAACAGAAAACACAGCTGAAAGGGGAATGATTATCAAAGAAAGTTTTGAGACTACACCCAGCACACGTCAGTTTTCCAAGGGAGCACACAACACCTGTTTGTCATGAACAAAGAGTAAGCTGTGTGTTATTCACAGTTACAGGAAAATCAAGAGAGAAAAATGTGGCTGGGGATACACCACACACTGCCTTTTCCACTTGTGTCCTGCCTGGATATCTCAGGAGGGAAAGAAAGAAGATGGAGAAGAAGAGCCTTTGAGAAGAGGTTTGTCAAGTATCTTGACTACTAGAAAAATATTATACTAGAAAACACGATATAAACCTTGCTTCAAGGACTACTTTTATCAATATTTTACAGGGACAAAACAATGGTTGTATGAGCAGAATGAAAACCAAGAAAATACTAAGAGCATCAAAGTTACAGGAGAGAAATTACAAGAAAAACCACCACCGCAGCAGTATCTCCTTTCTTCAAGCAAGTCACCACAAGCCCTAAGGTGTCTGCACTTTAAGCAAACAAACAGTAGCCCATTGTAGCAGGTGCCATCCTGAGCACAAGACTTCTCTTGCAGAGCTTTCCTAATTCCCACTTGAGCAGTTTCTTTTGAATCACTTCACCATGGCCAGGCTGAGGACATTTACTGGCTACAGGAACAGACAGAGAGTTCATTCCCCAAACACTCTGTGTGGCCCAAAGCTGCAGTGAGGACAAGTCCCTCATAGAGCTCTGACCTTTCCTTTTCTGTTAAGGCAGCAAATCTTCTAAACCCACACCTGTACCTGCACCTCAGCATCCCACAGCCATCATCTTCCTGCAGTACCCTATGACGCCAGCAGCGGTTCCTTTGATATCTCTTACATTGTCAGGAGGTTCCTGTGAATGGCTAATTTCTGTTCAGAGGCCTTGATGATACCTTGTCCTGCATCGGACCTCCTAATCTGACCAAGTGTTCCATTCTACCATAGCAAATGTGCCTCCCCTGTAACTCATGGGCTTGTATCCTCCAGAAAACTGTAAGTGAATGATATTTAAATGCTGCCATTAACTCTTCATGTGCAAGGGAATGCTGTAGCTTTAGAAAGGCGGCTTTCTTCTACCTACGCATTGTACTCTCTGTATGACCATTTGGCAGGAACTGCTTTGGGGCAATGGTTTGTTAGCCATTTGTTTGCTGTTTGAAAGCCCTCACACAGATGCTGGATGTTTCGTTTTCTTTTCCTGACTGCTCTCACACATGAAGCTGACACTTTGACTGATCCAATGAAACTACTGAATACAACCTCATGCTGAATGCGGCAGGTGAGGAGTCCATAAGTCCATGTGCTTATGGAAACCTGTCATCTCTGTGGCTTCCTCCACTTGCAAAATATTGAGAGTGTTCAAAAGTTCCAGTTCCATCCCATTCATGCAGTCCAGAACAAAGCTCGCCCTCCAGATAAGCCCACTTTAATTTAAGCAAAATCTGAAATTAAGTAAGTTTTCTCTCATTAAATTGCAATAAGCATCATTGTTTCTATTGGATGGATGTAGCCCTGATTTGAACCATTTTGTCCTCAAGTGGCTCTTACTGACAAGAAAAGTCTCCCTTAACCTCATCAGTTCTGATTTAATTACAGGCACTTGGAATCCAAAGGTTTCTATCCACCAAGCATTCCAGTGTTTCAGCTACAAACACACAAATGTGTTAAATGAAAACAAAATAAATTGATCAAAGGATATTTCCAATATTTAAACTGTGCTTACCCATTTGTTTTATCACTAGAGAAGATTTACTCTAAAAAATGCTGTTACATATACCTTGATAAAACCTTAGACTTAAAGTACAAGTGCTTGTAGAGCAATATTCGGGGTGCCCTTTCTTTCTGCATTTTCATCCTTTGTGAAGCTGAACGTACAGCTTTTGTAGCAAGGACAGTTGTTATGCCTTTGAACAAAGAAAACTCATTCTGCGACAGGTTTATTGCTTCTTTAGCTCAGAAATATTTGCTACAACGGACATCATAGAAAACTGCAAGAAACTGAAATATCGCACGTGTTTTGAATTGCACTTTATGGAACCGTACAGCTGGAGTGCTATTTGATAAACCCGTGGTCTCCACTCACATTGTCACAGTCAAGAAAGACGCTTGAGTTCATGAGAAAAAGCTGCTCAGGTTCACCAGAAAAATCTGGGTCTCATTTGCTTTCTTTCAATATTTTCAGTTGACTGAAGCAAGGCCTGAATCTTCTTGACACCATAATTTCATTGTATCCCAGGATCCGCACAGGACTGAGTAATTCTGCTTGCTCCGACTGCCAATGTTATTGCTTTAAAACTTTACAGGCGGAGTGAACTGTAAATTTGACAATGCTCTAGGATATAGAAATGTCAAATTTAAAAACATCCTTCAAAATGCTTTTTCAAAGTGGCAGGATTTGAGACAAAGGTCACATTTTTTACATTATTTACAGTCAAGTTCCTCTGATTACTTATGGAAAAAGAAGCCATGAGACTTACTACACCCACAACCACCCATCATCATGATATACCTTGCAGTGAAAACATAAGACCAGCTCTAGCAGTGGGAATGACTGAAATGAGAAGTGCTGGGTACGACATGTGGCATCCCAACCTGCAAACCCCCCAAACATGAAGAGTTAGGACAGTCTAAGATCAGTCACTAAACAGAGACTGTTTAGTCTAAGATCTGTTCAGGCTTAGAAAAAAATGTGTTTTTTCCTCCACACGTCAGGAGAAGAACTGCAGCTTGCAGGAGTCAGGGAAGCAACAATACCAGCTTTAAACGAAGAACAAGAGATTTCAAGAGATCTTAGAGGATTCAACTGTGTTTCCCACTATAAAATAAAGTTTCTTACCTGACTGGAATTTGAAAAAGCAAATTGTGGAAGGCCTGAGTCAATTACCTGAGTTTAGTTCACCTTATAATTTCTCTGGCATTCCTTAAAGCTGATTTCGATGGGTGCCTAAGTAGCATTGTGTGCCTACACAAGCTCTTGAGAAGTAACCAACAAATGAAGCTCACACAAGACTATGCTGACCACTGCAGTGTCAAAGCTTTTAGCTCACATGTAAATGTACTTTCCCTGCTCCAGATTCTTGCTTACCTCTCTCCACCCAGCAAAGAAGAGCATCAGTAAATGAACACAGTATGTGAATTCCTTAGGCAATCACCTGCATTTAAAAGTTACAGATGAGCAAATCCTCTCCCCCATTCATTCTGCGATGTTTTGGAAAGCTGGGCTTTCACCACTGCAAGTCACCCCCAAGAAGAGCCGCATACTCGCTCAAAGGCAGCACAGGATAGCTATCAGCAGCAACATGTCTGAGGGAAGAGCTGAAGGCAATGCTCTGAAAGAAAAAAAGCTGAGGCTGAGCTGTTTAGGCAGAGTGAGTCAAACCCCATTCAAAGTCTTGGAATAACAAATTTGAACAGTATCTGACTTGAAAGGAATTTTTTTTTTAAACAGTATTTTGTTCTGGAACTTGTAATAACTTGACATTTCTTAAAATATAAAAATTGAAGTACAAAGGGTCCAATTAAGTAATCCTCAACTATGAAACAAGCCAGGTGCAGCAAAAAAATTCAAATTAACACTCATTTCAAGCTTCAAATCAAGTGTCAGTTTCTTCCTTTTTATTTTAATTTATTGTAGACAACATTAGTTAAAGCTGGAGACATTTGTTCTCTTGCTAATGATATACACATAACTCCCACTTACATCCCCTTGCTCCTTCCAATTAAGAACAACGTCTTAACATTTCAGCTAGAAGGCTTATCTGGCACAGATTATTCACTGTATCATATGGATTCAGCTTCTTATGTCTGCAAGCTCTTTAGAGCAGCAATTTGTTCTTTGTTTAACATATTTTGCAGTGCACAGTGCTAAATAAGCTTAGGGAGCGCTGTGCACTGAGGCGTGTTTGTGCTCGGTGGATTCGACTTTGCCTTGTGCTTTGTTGTTCCAATCTGTGCAAAACCAATTTCATACATTGCTCTCCAATGCAACATAGAAAATCCAGGCTGCTTGGAAGTCAATCTGTTTCTTAAGGAAACCTTCAGACTAAACACACCAGAATTAGTGGGTCTGAGAAGCACTGTAGGTGGAAACGTAGCACACATTCTATTATGTTGCTACTCCCTAAGTATACACAATGAGCACCCGCTCGCTGCTTCTCTTGTCTACACAACTAATTGCCTCCCTTACCACATGGTTCTGACATATCTTGTGTGCACACTGGGAACACTAAACACCAGTTGAGCAACAAAACACCACCGGTTCCTTAACTTATTCAATTCAACACAGCTTGTCCAAGTTAACATGCCATTGTTGCCTTATTTCTTTACTTTTCAGTTCCACTGAAATAAAATTTGGAAAATAGAAAGACAGAGATAAACTATTCCTTGGAGAACCATGCAACAGGCTTCCCATCAACACAGAACATGTTATTTCTATAAGAATGTCACATCTGTTTAGCTCCCAGCTCCATCCTCTGAACACCCAGGCCCTCTGGAAAAGACAAACCATACAGGGTAGATGCTCCCAGTTGCTGGAGAGTTCATGGAATGGGAGAAAGCTACAGAGCTGACTGTTTTCCCCTTCAGGAATCTGAGAAGACCTTACTAAGAACTGCATGTGAGTGGGGCTTTGTCAGGTCAAGCTTATGGTCAAAAAAAACCAGCACCATCTGACATAGTACATCTCCTTCCAACACAGACAACATAAAGGAGCAACTTAGCACCATTAATCTTGACAACTTTTGCATTCTCCCACATCAAAGACCCAAGTAGCACCACCACTCTGGACTCAATAGGGCACACACACTGAGGCAGCCAAACCTGGTCATCTTGAAACTCATTTCCTATAAAGACTGTTAAGAATCCTATGGCATCCATGAGACCAGAACAATTTCCTTCCAGAAAATACAGGAAATCTCTTCAGTTTTATTTTTAAAGAAAGTTTTCTACTTGATACTTTTGTTGAGAGAATTGGAAATGGGTAATTAGTGTTTTTGACTCTTTATAAATTTCCCTTAGGGAAAATCTAACATAACACTTTTTGTCACATGTGACACTTGTACTCCTGCCTCACACATTGGAGGCTGAGTGAGGGATGCTTAGAAAGACATCGTAAGCATTTATAAAGACTATGCATCCAAGGGGTGAAAAAAGTCATGCTTTCAGTTGACTGACACAGGACACTACTTGTAATGCCTACAGGTTTTAGGACATCTGTACCCACATTGAACCCCTAGGATGACTGGAAAGATACTTATGCACTTGATTTCTGAAGCTACTACACAAGCCAAGCAGTCTGTTCAAAATGCTCAAAAAGGCTTAAGTGCTTTGGCCATCAACAGCTTTTTCTGGTCGAGACCCATAAAAACAGACACAAGACCATGTTGGTGAGGTTTCCACAGAGGGAACAAAGCAATTTCACAGGGCTGCAAGGCCAGACTCCTTCGTGCAGACCAGCATCAATCCATAGAAATCACCGGCCTGCCCTTCATGGAACAGCATCAAACCTGCCCTTAAGGCACTTTAGCAAAAGGAAATATTTCAGGATTCTACACTGTTGACCTGACTTTAGTCACTTGTCTGCACAGCTTTTAACTGCAGCTGATCCTAACACTATAAACTGAAGTAGCTTCGTTATCATCAGTGCTGATTTATATCACACAAGGGCTTGGTCCGCTGACCTCCTTAAAATGATTCTTCATTTACTCTGAAGCTTATGTGGATGAAATCTTTAAACTGAAGTTGCAAGCCAAATTTTGGAAAGGACATGGGCAGAAAGGTTTATGTAGTATGTGGATTAGCAAGGCAGAAAGTGTGCCAGTTAGCATTAAACTTAACAACCCTCCCCTCTGCCTGCCTGTCTTAAGCTACCATGTAATTTAACCTGCTCTTTAAATACACAACAAATTGTTGTGTATTTTATGTCACAACTGTTTCTAGTGCTCCAAGGTCACATCAAAAATTATTTTAAACATATGTATTGTACACAGAATCATGGGATCATTTAGATTGGAAAAGAAATTTGGGATCACCAGGTCCAACCGATAATGCAGCACTGTCAAGTCCACCACTAAACCATGTCCCTTAGCACCACATCTACACGTTTTTGAATAACTCCAGGGGTGATTACTCCACCACTGCCCCAGGCAGCCTATTCCAATGCTTGACAACCGTTTTGGGGAAGAAATTTATCCTCAACAGATAAGTCTCCCTTCAAGAAGTCCAAGGTAACATTTCTGATTGATTACTTCCTTCTCTAGAATTGAAAATTACTTTGTGGTTGGTGCCAAGATGGCCAGGGTGGCAGAGCACAGAACCTTGCTAGCACACCATCCCTCAAAAACTGCCCCCAGGCTTATCTTTAAATGCACGTTTGTGTTCTCTCTTGTCTGTAGGGACTAATACTTTCCTAAAACTTTACACAACTGCATACGAATGAAAATAAGAACAAGCTCAAAGCCCAAGTAGTGTGCTTAAGACTCGGTATTTTAATGAGCATAACAAGACAGGACAAAAAGAACTAAAGAAAGAAAAGAACTAAAATGACAAACTCAGATGGTCACAACAAGATAAACAAGAGTTATTTATTTGCAACAAAAGCAGGTGTTATTTCCTGTTACTTTCGAACATGACACATCCCTGTTTGGAAACCAGTATCCTCAACTTCTGTGTATTAAGACACCCCCAAAATAAGTCCTACACTTTCACCATAATATCAAATCTAATATTAAGGAAAATTAATATTGATTGTAGCACTCAACTTAGTTTTATTTCATACATATGAAAAAACTGAAATCGATCTCCTGAATGTTTATCTTTTAATCCTACGGAAACCCACAGGACAAATCAGCCACCCACTGCATCAGCCACCTGTAATATCAGGATCTTAGTGATATAATTACCAGGAAAGGACAAACTCTCTCCTGACTTTACAGGAGACCATATTATACCCTCCAGCAAGAGATCCAATTACAGTTGCCACCATTAGCCAAGGTCGAAAAATTATTGAGTACTATCAAAAGTTCATCCACAGTATTTACGTCAGCAACCTTCAGCAATCTTGAATTCCACTGAGGGATAATATATTGGCTTAGTTATTGGCTTGTATTTGCAATGGGCCTTAAGATAGACATATTAAGATATATTTGGATCCAAGGATTTCAGTCAACACAGCTTCATTTCAGGAAGTGTCTTATTTCCTTCTCTCGGGAGTCGACCAGAGCCCATGTAAGCACAATGAGCACACTTCACTGAAAGCCCACCAAACAGTATCATTAACCTCAGCTGACTACACCTACAGCCTTGGGAAATAAATACCGGAGCGTTCATGGCAGTTAATACATCTATCTATACAAGGTAAGGTGAGGCTTACAGATAGGAGCTTCAAACACAACCGAGTGCAAGAAGTCCATTCAGATCAGTATATTGACCTAGTGCCAACTTAGGGGGCACCCCATCTCCATCCGTCCTATGGATCCAGCAACACCTGAGCTTCCATCTGCAACAGACCTGACAACATCGGCACAAAGCTGCAGAACTATACTAACTAAATTGTCAGGGCAAAAGGGCTAAAAATAGGGTTGACATCATCAGCAGAGGCCTACAGGCAAAAGCAATGCAAGGCTATTTTAATTATCTTGCAAAGCAAGCGTTACAAACCTAGAGCCAAAAATGCAGGGATGTACGTATTTTGGGGTATGAAACTCACCGGCACAGAGGTGAACGTTGGCAATGAAAAGCTTTGGCACATAATTGTGACCAGCAAGAATGCTAACTATATATGGAGCTGTAGGCATCTTTGACAATTAAGCTTTTTCCCCCCTGTCTGCATTGTATTATCAAAGTACAGAGTACTACAACTGCTTTGAGATCTTTCCAGTCTTGTCCCATCCCAAAAGGACGTAAAGGCTATTTTGAATGCTCCATTTTTCAAGAAAGTGCCTTTTGCATGGAAGAACGTGGAGCATGTTTTTACCACATGGAAGGGAGTAGAAACTTGCACACAGATGTGTGCTGAAGAAGAAACTTTTAGCTCTAAAAAGCACTGAAAAATATGTAAATGTACTTATTGTGAAGTCAAACTTTTCCAAAGTTTAAAGATTGAATGGTATTCCTCTTTCGGTATTGTTTTTAAAGTTACCTCAGAGTCCTGAAAGACTAAAACGATTTACTTTAATTCATTTTAATAATTAATTAATAAAATTGCTAGTTTCAGAAGTCAATTCTGAACTCAGGAGTAGCTGCTGTAATTTTGGTGTCACATAAACTGTTCTTTATAGACAATAAAGTAGTTTTAATTGTCAAATCTGCATTAGCGTAGCTTTGCCAGTAGAAGAATACTTTGATCTGTGCCTAATTATGAATCTTTATAAGCCTTGTTAAGGCTTATACCTAGGTAAGGGTTGTACTCCTGCAAGGAGCAACTCTTATCGAGCACACCTTTATAAATGGGATTTCTGGAGATGTGAAAGCTTACTGGTTAACCCTTTCAGAGGAACTGGTGACTTCAGGTGCCTGGAAGTGCCCCACATTTAATGGGACCTGTGTTTCAAGACTTTCAACATTCTGTAAATGAAGTATCCCAAGTGGAATGTCCAAAGCAGCACACCTGCAGTCATCAGTCAGCCGACAATCAGCAGAACTAAGCGACTCTAAATCAAACTGCTCAATTTAGTTGCTAAAACGTTGTCATAGAACTGGTGAATGAAAAATTATTACTTTGAAACTCACAGCATCCATTCAACAGATTCCCTTGTCACTTCCCACTGACTCTGAAAGAAAACTGTTTCTGTACCAACAGTACAAAAACAAGGACACAAGCAGTGTCCATCTCCCCTGAGGACAGTAAATGAGGAAAGGTTGGGACAAAACCCTCTTCGGTGATAGACGTCAAGCTCACGAAACACAGTGATGCTTCACACAAACACAGGGACAGTCCAAAGGCCTAGGCATATAGGGAGGGAAGCATATGTAAAACTGTATAGGCTTAAACAAAGCCACACTCAGAAATAATGTAGTGCCCTTTCTAGGTGTGATGTGCTGATTTCTGTAGGTCCTTTAGCACACAGAACGAGTATCATGTAGAAGCCATTCTGGGAGGCTGAGCCAGCTACTGCAATCATTCAATTTGTGCTGTTATCCAGACATAAATCAAATCCTCTGCATCCTGCTGAGACAGCATGACCTGAGCTTCTGCTGAATTCCTACATAGATAAAAAAAGAGCCTTGACAATGTAGTTGATGTGGTACTGAAAGGAAAGCTTGAAGTCCCAGATGAAACTGAGATTACAAGTTGGTTGGAAAGTAAATAACAATCCCATCAAACAGACCCACACATGGAAGAGGGTTAGGAGGAACCTGCGGCTCAGCCAGTGACAAGCAGCATGATTCAGTATCGCTAGATGATACAACTAGTGATGACTCAACATGAGAGAAAACTATGCAACCCTCAATAACAGCAGGATAAACAGGCACAAGGTATCAGTCAATAACTAACCAATGTTTGAATGAAATAAGCTATAGACTAACAGAGGATATTAGCTTGGTTTTTGTCTAACCTAGATCAGGAAAAAGCCCATTGATGTTCCTGGAAATTAAGGGCTAGTAAAGACACGAATGAGGTAAGATGCAAAGGCTCACAACATCAAATTCTGTCACCTCATCCTACATAGAGTATGCATTTTTCTGTCTGAGACACATATTCAATCTCTGCCACTGAAGTTTCTACTTAGTAGAACAAAGCAATAGATCGATTGGCTAAAGGTAGAAGCAGCATCTGGTACAGCTTTAGTAAAGCTGTTCAGGAATTTTCAGTTGAGTGCTCTAGAGGAGACAACAGTTTCCATAAGGAGGAAAAAATAAACCTCAGTATTTTTGAAAGAAAGTGCCAAATGCCACTATTATTCTTTAAAAGACATATTTCCTTTAAGATAAAAGAAAATGTTTAATTTCTGGGAACAACATACACCCTTCGTACCAGGAGTCAGAAACTCGCTGTTTGTGCACTCAAGTATGGTGTGGTTAAGGTCACAAAGAGTACTGTAGCTCACCTGCTGCGTATCCCCACCTCATCCACCTCATGTACTAAGCAGAGCCTGGGGTTGCTTCCCCTCCAGAGACGGCACTTAAGAGGATCCCAAGATGGGTCATCTGGTGCTCCAGAGGGAAACTGGGCAGCAGAGGGCCAGCAAGTCGTATGAAAAACCAACCCTCTGAAGGCATTGCAGCAGCAATGGGGGGAACGCAAATGCTGCTTCAGATGAGATGTTTTCAACATTTCTAAGCAAAAAGGTTTTTGTTTAAAACAAATCAAAATAATGAATCAATTTTTCCAGCGTGGAAATACCCATTTTGTCTCAGTCTAACACTTAAATCTCTAAGAGGAAATTCTGTATTATACCTTGTTGAGTTGCTTGATTCAAGCACTTGTCTTTTGGGAAAGCTCTTTCATAAACAGATATATTTGAACCTACTTACAAAGCAATATAAAAGAAAGAATTTTCATTAAGAGTCAAGTCTTACTCTTTTTGACTAGAACTGCAATTTATGCTGTAAAAACTTTGTAAGAATTTGGAAGTAGTACTTCATAAACCTGTTTGAATACAATATGCAGTGAATAATACACTGGGGGCAAAACTAGATTGTTCAGATTTTGGAGAGACACATCTCACATGTGTACATCACTCAAGACTCGTAGGAGCCTTCTGAACAGTTACGTGTTGGTTTGGGATTCAGTGCAAGAAATCACTACCCTGAAACATGATCATATTGTGAGTTATCTTTGCCAAAACTCATAAATTCAAGCAAAGGGAAAACATATTGGGTGTCTGGAAATAGCAGAGGTAATTTTTCCCTTCAGACCTGCTAGAGATTTTCACTATAATGAAAAACTCTAAGGTATTATTACAGAAAGAAGTTGGGAAACTGTTTCCCAGCCAAAATTACTTGGATCTGCTTCATATGCTAGGAAAAACATCCATTGAAATCATAAAAACTCTCTGGATTTGCACTGTTAGTTTCCAATAAAGCCAGCTGTTGATACTCAATTATTTTAAATGCTCTGCGATGATCCCAGCTCACTATCTGGGTCAAACAAGGCCCTAAAAGCAAAAGCAGACGGGCAAGCTCAGAGGCACAAGAAGAAAAGCAAGTAGAAACAAAACGATAGCAGCAATTAGAGCTCAGCAAGCACTTACAGACTTCCTAGAAAAGAAAAGTGTCTGGTATCAGAGCATCTACCCTTGAATGTCCCTGCCTCCAGGGCTGCTGAGCAGAGAGACGTATTTACACTGCAGAGGTTTGTGTCGCTCTGGTGACAGCATGAAACAGACTGTTTTCTACGTGAAAGACATAGTTCTTTGGCAGCTTGGGTTTTAACCAGAAAACAGCCCATAAAAGCAAAATATAAAGGGATTTAATGTAAATTTTCAGTAAAACATACTCAATCTAGAGATGAAAATTGTAAACTCATGGAGCAAACCAGTAGAAGTCATCTCTTTTAGCGCACATCCTCTATTGTAGCTACAGAATCAGATGAGCAAGAGGGGCAAAAGAACAAGTACATTTTTAGAACAAAAAAAGAGGAATTTCCAGCAGGGACTACACCACATATCAAAGCCTCTGAATTGTTAACACAGCCTGGAAATTCTGGTTTGCAGAGAGTTCAGAGCTATGACTGCACTTTGATGTCTACACACACCTTTACACAAAGGTACTCTCCCCTTTGTACACTTACGCGCATTTACGTCCACAGGAAAAATTTGGAGTCTCCTAGGGATGCAACCATAGTCAAAACAGGACATTTGAGAAGATGCCACAACTGAACCAGCAGCAGGTAGATTCATTATTTATTCTGTCTTACAAGGCAGGGAATTATACCAACATGATAAACCAACATAGGACACAATTTCTTGCTGTCTTCTCTCCAGGACTACATTCAAGCAGAATCAGGCAATTGCGAGAGATGGAGGAGGCCTGTCCTCCTCAGTTTGTGTGTTATGTTTAATTGCTGAAGGCATGAAGCATTTCAAAATGCTTGTCAATAAAATCCCTCTTTAGTTAACCCCAATCTCCTCATATCTCTTGTTACAGGCAGCCTTCTGCTCTTAACATCTGGGCAGGCAAAGCCTCCAATTACACTGCTGCATTTGGTAGCTTAGTAGACCCAGATAAGGGTCCCCAGTATTTTCATTCCCTTTGGTAACTGCTTATCTCTGGCTAGTCCGATGATACGCAGCCTTTATGTCACGGCAAGGCACGTAATCATGTGTCAGGCCATGCAGCGGTGTGCATGTTTGCCGTAAATCCAAAGCTTCTCATGACCTTTCCTCCACTGTGGCTGGACTCACGTTACAGCTACACTTTGTAACCACAGGGGAAGGGCCATGGAAAAGGGAGAGGGCCAGGAGCAAGCCCACATCACTCAGGCTCCTCTCCCCTACATGCAGCTGCTCCTTGCCAGCATCTTTGGGGAAGAGGGTAGCACGGGGCAGGAGGCTGCTGAGCTGGCTGGGGACCATATGGCACTCACAAGTTGCTGCCCTTTGCTCTGGGAAACAGAGCCTGGCATGCACATCACAAACCATCCTCACTGCTGCAAGTCATGATGTGAATCTCCATCCAAAAATAGAGATCTATTATCAGTCAAATAGCTACATAACAATATTTCTCCTTAACACATCCCTAACTGGATGATACTGAAGAAAACCTGTGAAAATCTGCTCTCGGCATGCAGTTGTCTCACCTGCACTGTGACAAGTCTGTATCTGTTTTCTCCTAAGCCTCACTATCTGCAACTACAAACTTGCATAGTTGAGTCTCTGGAGTTTGTCAACCTGCATATTTGACACCCATTTCGTTTTGTTGCACTGAAATTTAGTGTTGTACCATGCCGAGGTTTCCTTCCTGAATCACTCCTAAAACACACGCAGACATTTCTCTTGCTTTTCCCTTCACTTTTATTTGCAATTCCCCTTCTGCAGCCAAGTTAGTGTCTTTAAAAGCTTTTTAGATATCGTTTAGGATTTAATATTCTCATCTTGAAAGTCTAGCAGGGAATATGCTGGGATTCTGTAGGAACATGGGCTGATTTTCATTTCCCTGCTTTTTTAAAAGGCCACAGAATATCGTTGCCCTCTGCTTTTCTCAGTCCATCTGCCAGCTAATTTACAGGCACAAGTAAAATCATCTTGTCTGTTCTGTGTACTTTAGTTTTCTTCTGCTTTTGCATCAAGGTCTGTGACAATGAACAAAGACAGATCAGCTACAGAAATTTCTCCTAAAGCTTTTATTTTAACCTTCAAGTCTCACGTTTGTTGCTTTATGTGCCAGAGACACGAGAAAGCAAAAGCCAGCAGTTTGTCAGAGCGTGCTCTCTAGGGATCTGGGTTCCGTTTCAGCTGTCACCAAGTCACCGTACATACCTACTGATGTAATTCTACGTGTAGCAACAGATGGTAAACAATTCCTTTCTCCAAGCACACTTCTGCCTGTGTTGGTGTCAGTGCTTTTGATCAATAAACCACTGAGGCATCTTCCAGCAGCAATATTCTTCCAACTGTTGCTCAGGAACAACATGCTCCACGCAGTATTTCCTTATTTCAAAAGCTATGTGAGCTTTTTACGTCTGTCTTCAAGCAATATCTTCTCTAGCTTGTTATGCAGGTACTGCTCACTGTTTGTCCACAACCCCAGTACTTGTTTCAAGAGGCTCACTGGTTTCTATTGGTGTAAACTAGCTCCAATCGAAGAAATGGGTCACTACCTGGATCACTCTAAGCAAGTCCAAGCAAGTCTTTCAATTCTTTCTCTGGCACTGGCACCTAATAGAGCCATTTCTCTACATTGGGCCTGACACTTACTACTTCTAGTGTAATTCTCAGGGTTCACAGAGACCTTTTTAACTGATAGCCCCTGTATTTCTTAGTTACGATGTTACGTGCTGCAAGGCTGCTCCAGACTCCAAGATTAGCGCTAACATTGACTGCTGCCATGATGTCCAGTGCTTTACACACTTTATTTTCAAATCTGTCTTCTGCAAATGAAATCCAAACCAGACATCTCCATCCCTGCTACACAGAAGTGCTATCATCCGTCTTGCTTGGTGAAACTAGCGACTTTATGCTGTCTGTGTCGAAGCTGACATAAATTCTACTTCTAGCAGCCTAGAAGTACTGCTATGCTGGGAAATTAAGCCTATGCACATCAGTGCTTCCACGTTATTTGTACTAATGATACACCAACACCAGCAGAGCCTAAGCACTGCTGTTCCTCACCACTGACTTATTTAATGTTTTCCCTATGAATTGACCTGCTTTGTTGGCAACACTACATGTACTCCAGCGCTTCTTTCCCTATTGTCTTCTACCTCAAAACACCACACTTGTCATACCATTCCCCTTGAGTCACGCTCACACTCTACGCAGTGAGTGTTAGGAATGCTTTAGCTTGCCTCCACGCACTGAGAACTGAGGCTCATGTTCTGTACGTCCTTTCCAAGTGCTTTTGCAGAGCCTGATTATACCCTCAGCACAAGCTTTGCTTCCAGTGGTGTATCCAGCTGAATAAAACCCTAAATTATACATTCACACACAAACAAACCCTCAAGTTTTGAGAGGACTGAAAATATTTGCAGATTCGTAAGGAATTTGGCAGTAGTTCTAGGTAGAAAAAACACCAAACTAAATCAGGCTTCAAACATTAGGACATTAGCCAGCTTCTGACTAGGCAGTATTTTTGATGCCACCTTTCATTTTAAAGCACTGGATTACTTGATGTTACACAGCAATGTTAGACACATGGAGAACATCACAGTCAACTAGCAAAAAAGTGAGGGCTATTCCCTTCACTGAATTTAACTCTCACATGTGAAAAGCTTTCCTCCTGCCGTGCTGGCACAGCACACTTCACAGCTTTTCTATAATGTCACCTTCTCGGTGACACCTTTCATCTGAAGATATCAAAGCAAGCTACAGACACATGCTAATAACAGACCATCCCTGGAATACTTCTGAGGCAAAAAAATTACAGTAATTTATTGATGAGAACGCTCAATTAGAAATATTAAACTGAGTTAGGAACTGATTAGATGTCACTGATGTCAGATTTAGCCCCCATACACCTGGCTCCCAGCCCCAAGTGTTACTGAAGGTAACTCACACTCTCAAAGGTTTCTGTTTCAACTGTGTTTTTGTACATGGCACCATTGCAACCACAGGTAGGCTAGATGGTGTTACTCCCACACCCCTGTATGATTCATTATATTGCTCTGCTACCCTTATTACAACAAAGTGGTGTCATTAAAGCTAATCCTACAAAGCCCCACAAGACCGTCTGACCAGAATGAAAGCAGCAGGGCACAGTTCATGAGCCACCAGAGAAGCACTTTGCCACAGCTTGCTCTCAGAAGTAAAAGCCTCCTTTTAAATAAAACAAAAACTTTCACTTTGATAAATGCTGGCTGCTTCAAAAAGCTAGTCTGTTCTCAAATCTCCCTAGCTAAATGCCACCACAGCTGTAAGGGCCAATCGCTCGTGTAGGCAGGCTGGGAATTGTCCACACAAATAAAGAGCACAGCTTGAAACATTGACTTTTGCCTGATCAAAAGGGTCTGGGAGACAACTGGACAGTTTGGATCAGGCAAAGGATAGGACTTTATTACTTTCAAAGAAAACCCCAGTGAACAGAGTAGCCAATGTGGCCCTGGTGGCAGAGATAAGTTCTAACACTCTCTTCATCCCACTCAAGTTACTTAAAAGCTTAACTTTGGGTTTGTTTAGGGTTTAGTTTTTGAAATTTTTTTTTTATAAAGTCTTCTGTAGGGAAACTTGAAATACAATCAATCCTTTCTTAATGGAAAGCCGTCTGAGCTGACGCCCACAGTACCAAACCATTGCAAACACCAAACAAACCATGCCACATCAAAAACAACTTCATTAACACCCATATTAAATAAGACTGAAGCTCATGTTTCCTTAAGTATAATTTTTACTTTTTTGTGTTTTCATATTAATTTTATTTGTGTTTTTCAGCCTTAAGTCACATATCCACCCCAGTCGAAACAGAAAACAATCTGATGTGCTGTCTGTGACATGTGGGATGTGGCAGTTAAGCAATGCATTCCAAATTAATTATTTCATTATGAAATTCACAATTTAATTCTAAACAGAAGTACCACAGCAATAGCTGCAGAGGCTGTGGCCTCAATTTCTCACAGAGAAATTCAGAAGGACATAGTTCCAGAGTTTCAGCTTGTTCTCCAATTGTCTATCTTACAGACACATGTAAGACCACAAAGTTAGGGACTGGAAGGGACTTCAAAAGATCACCTAGTCCAACCCACCCGGCAGAGCAGGGTCACCTACAGCAGGTCACACAGACCTGTATCCAGGTGGGTTTTGAATGTCTCCAGAGAAGAAGACTCCACAACTCTCTCTGGGTAGCTTGTTCCAGTGCTTGGCCACCTTCACAGTACAAAAGTTCTTATGTTTATGTGGAACTTCCTTTGCTCCAGCTTGCACCCATTGGCCCTTGTCCTACCATTGGACATAACTGAGACTAGTCTGATAAAATATCTTTAATAACATCATAACAACATGATAGGATGAACATGTGTTATGTAGAACAGAAAGAAAAGCCAAATCAGAGATCATCTTTAGTCTTCCTGCCTCATGGGCTTTCGGAGTTGTGATGTTTTGATTGCAATCAACTTGCATAAGAAAACTTAATAAAACCAAAATGCAGTATCACCACTTGTACAACAGATAAGATATAAAGGCAGTATAACATTCTATTAATGGCAAAATTAGGTGACGCAATTTGGGTTTAAATGTCAGGCAGAAGTCACAAAGATGCTATTGTCTTGAACTGATCTCATAGGATTACCTGTACAAATTATGAAGTTACTATCTCAAAACTCTTTCACCTCAACATAAACCTACAAATCATTATCACTGCCGGCTTAGCAGCTGTTTTCTGCAGCTGAAAGTGATCACCTGAGTGTATAAAAATAATCTTCAACCCATTACCAATACTAGAAACCTCAACAACACTAACAACCATTTGCTATACTAGAGATTTCTGGAATAATACTTCTGATACCAGGACTAAAAGCCAATACTGACCTAATTTCATTGAACAGCAAGACTCTCCTCTGACTTGGGCAGCAGTTACACTGATTCCTCTGTTGCCTTACCTGGCATTTCTTACCAGTGGTAGGTACCAAATCTTGTTAAAATACATGGTTTCAAAATACTAACTTCCAGTAAAGCATTAAATCAGATCCCAAGATGACCCACTGAAAACATGCCCTATGAAGCACGCTGTCCGAGCGTATTTGTGCTTTTATATTTTTTGATTTTAAAAGAGTTTGTTTTAAAACATTTTAAGTTTAAAAGAGTTAACTTTAAAAAGCCCTCATTGTAAAACTCATTCACTCAAGACAACAGCTGGAGAAGGGTAGAGTAGCATGTGAACTAACACTGAACGCTATCTGAGGTGATCAAAGAGTGGTCACTGTGCCTGTGGTGTAAGGAAAGCATTGTCATGTCCATGAAATCTCACTGGCATGTTGTTCAAAACATGTTTCTGGAACTGATCCTTTGTCTGAAGCCTGAAATTTGTTGTTTGATGGGGTAGATCTGAACACAACACACTGGAATTAAATCTCTTTTCATATTTTGAAGGTCCACATCCATATTCTAAGGAGTTTGAAGGAATATCTTTCTCAGAAAGAACTGTTTCCTTTTCTCTCTTCCATCAAATACCATCAAAGCCTATTTAGGTCTAAGAGATGAATTTTTTTTATACACAAAACTGTGCAGTACTTAGATTAAATCATGGAAAAAAACATTCTAGAAGATTACAATCTGATACAGATGGGAAAAGCAGCATAGCCAGGCAGGGTGAGGAATATCATCAGGAATGCCTATTTGTAGCTCATGGCCCAGAGGACAAGTAGTAGAAACTTGTTTCCTTTAAACACACAGAAATTGGAATTCTTTGGTACACAACAATGCTGAAAGACTCCAAAGGAGGAGACATTTTAGAGAGAATCAAAGCCAGATCTTTCAGGCAGCATCCAGTCCTGAATGCCTGAGATGTTACACAGTCTCTTTGGGAAGAGATACAAGAAGCAAGACAAGGACTTGGGCAGGCAGGGACTAAACACTGGTGCTCAGATAGCGTTTGATAGAGTGGATGTCAGAACAGTGAAGACAGACAGACAGTATGAAGGCCAAGAATTAAGAGCAGGCATGACAGAATAGGAATTGGGGGCAAACAAGAGGAACACAATGTGCTGCTTTTCGAGGTTACATTTCATGAAGTCACAAGACATCCGGTGCCATTTACTAACAGGCTACTGAAGTCACTTGAACCTCAAAGTGTCTCTCTCAATTTATTTTGAAATTATAGCTAGCAGTAAACAGTGAGCAACTGCTCACGTTTCTAATTAAACGCATGGCTGACACTCTCTACTCCATATAAAGCTTTGCTAGACCCTAAACTGTAACCTACATGTCAGAAAACAGATGCAAGCACTGAGGAACTCTACACACAGGCATAACCCACTGAGTCCATGCACAGAAGACATTGGTTTAAAAGTGTGTCAGCCTGACGGTATGATGGGCTTACATGTTCAAAATACTGAAGTGTTGCAGTATTTCCATCCCTCACACTTCTGCACCAATATGGACTAATCAGCCACACATCTTCAGGCAGCACATATTGACATGTCAGTTGTTACCTCAAACCAGTCCCGGAACACTGTTTTTCAGTAAATACAATCTTCCATTTTAATTGCCACTTGATGAAGACAGGGGAGAAAGCATCACCTTCTCAAAGGCAGTTTCCATTTCTCCTTCAAATTCTTAAGAGCATTGTAATAGACAGGTAACAGTACTTATTACTCAAAGCACTTCTGATGGTATTACACACACTATATTCCCTATAACACTGGCAAATACCTCTTTGCTCCCCCTCATTCTGGTAGGAAAGGATAAGAATTAAGCAGAGTGCACTGTCTTGGCTATAAATTAAGTCCAAACTAGTAGTAGGTATGACTGAAAGCCAGAAATACCTAGTTCCCTGCTCCCATCCACAGCAGACCATGTTGTCACCTCAGCGAAAAGAAAATATCTGTGTTAATGCACTAAGTAAAGACTGAATTGAGTCCATTACATTGGTGAAAACAGAAAGCCAACACTGATTTGCCATACTAAAATAACAAACAGGTGCAAAACTCAGATGTTAGCACTTCCATTAGCTTTAAGTCCCCAGTTTCCACAACTGTTGGTTTCTTCAGATAACTATTGACAGTTCATGGCCAATTGTTTGGCTTGCAGCAGTGTATTTTAGCTGCAGGATCTTAGCTCAAGCCTGGTTCAGGTATGTGCATGCTTACAACTAAGAGTAGAGGATGGCCCAGGGAGTAAACAGTTCGTAACATACAAAACCTGCCAGATTTTGTTTGACTGAGTGTATTGAATAGAACTGAGAGTTCATGCTAAGCCTACCTTCTTTGCCCACAACCTAGAAGACAACTGAAATAATAGTGCTGGGAGCACGATGTGGCCTGCTGAGCATGAGCAAGTTGAGAAAGCAGGGTTCTCTGTAGGCTGAACAGGTCCAAGCCAGCTACCTCCCGCCATCAGAGCACTGGGCTGCAGAGCCTGAACAGGAGGGAGCTTAGACAGCTTATTAGGGTCCTGAGATCAGCTCAGAATCTGAGGAGAGGCTTATTCTCTTCACTATTTATTGCTGGTTTTAGTTTTTAAAATAAAGGAATTTATTTTATCACTACAAACAATGCCATCTCCAAGCTAGAGACAAGAACAGAACTCTCTTGAAAAATGCTCTGCACACATCTTCACTGGTGAGCTGACACTACCTGCAAAATGCAGACCTTCCAGCTACGGACTACGGGAGAAGAACAGAGGCCTGCAGAGCAGGAGAGCACAGGAGAGAGGGACTGCTGTGCTGCACTGAGCCCTGCCAAAAGAGCACAACGGATGAAGGAAGGCTTTCCGTTTGCTTCTTTTTTACACGATCAGCAGCATAAGATGAAGGAAGTGACATAGATGTAATAGCATACACAATTAAAGGTAGACAAATTTAAAGAGACTTATCTAAGACATAGTCACCACAAATTAGAGCAACTCATTACAGCATGGGGATACAAAAGTCAGACCAAAGAGATGGGACATAAGAGTTTCTAAGAGGTCTTTGTGGCATTTTTGGTGGAGAAAAATCTCACCAGCAACCTTCAGTTTGGGCGAGGCAGGATGGATGGACAGAGTGGACTGTGGGCAGCTCAGGTCATGGGGTTAGCACAGGCACTGAAGTGGCCTTGAAGCCCAGCAGAGCAGATTACTAGGCAATTGGATCTCACCATCACTCCCTTGTGTGTAAGAAAACAAGAACTATCTGCTTGAGAAGCCAGATGAGGCCTTCAAATACCTATGGGTATGTTCTACCTATTGGTACATTCTGGGGAGGCAGTGCTTGCTTGTTCTGTAGTGCCCTGTTACCTTGCTGGTGTCTCCTTTCATCACCCTAATATCAAGTCCTGCTTTGTGACTCATTTGGCTTGTTATTTCTGAGTGGCATTGGGCAAAGTTTAGGATTTGTGGCTTTTGTGTGAGAGGCCAACTAGTGTTTATTAGTGACTCCCAGAACCTGAACTCAGCCCTAGCAGCTACCAATGCTGTATCCACCTGCTTCCAGCACTTCCCAGCTTCAGTCTCAGCCACATGAACACTCAAGAAGAGGCAGCTCTTATCAAGATCCAGGAACAAACAAACCTCAATGAATTGACATCCTATGCACAGCAAAACCAATCATTTTTTGGCATGGGACATGTATGCTTTCAAGTGATACTAGAGTAGTTTATACAGTGAACACGTTTTTCCCCCCCCTTGGTATCCCCAGTAGTAAGACAAGCATTTCTTAGATGACCTCAGCATGACAGATGTAGGTAGCTAAGCATAAAGCAACAGAGTGGTCCCACAGAGGCTGAGTAGGATTGTCGTTATGATTTTTCGTATTTGTCTGGATTCCTTTCTTGTCTAAATACAATGAATTCAGGGACATGCTTCTATATGATGACAAGGTTCTATGTAGGATGCTGTGAAATTCCTCCAGCATTTTTTTGCTCTGGAGAAACTTAGAAGTCACAAGAGGCTGTGGTACTGTTATGAATAAACAAACACTTTTGAAATGTACATCATTATGATTATTGCCTCTTAACAACTGCACTTTCACGACAGTAGATATATTTAGTAAATATTTATTCTTACCACAAGACTGCTGTCCAAAGAAAGTCTTTTTCCAAATTCCCTTTTCTGTAGCTGTCTTTTTCTCTCCATAGCTGAGATAGTTTTCCTTTTGATCAACTAGAGATGTCAGACTGTTTCCAGCATCACTGCAAAAAAAAAAATTAAATGCACATTTCAATATCCTACTTAACAGTTCCTGTCTTTCATCATTAACTTTGTAATAACCCAGCAGCTAATGACTTTGTGTCTATAGTAGGCTGTGTTCCAGGAACAAGTTTTCTGTGCCAGAAAAGCTAAACTCTCCAGACAGAAATATCACCAATATGTTTGGGTCACTTCTCAAAAGAAAGAAAAAAATAAAGTATCTGCTACCACTGTCTTTACCAACACACCCCATGTTTTCATAGTCTCTTGAACTGGGCTGGATTTGCAGAGCAAATGAACTACCTGGGGCTGGGGAGCAGGGGGTGGGGATGGAAACAATTCATTTCACATTAATTGCACCGCTCAGTAAGCCCTGCCTGTTGGCACATCCGTGCTGCTACTATGATGTACGAATTTTGGACCTAATCCTGAAGACATCTAAAAGCTTTCAACTCCCATTATCCTTAATGAGAGACAAATGCCCTCAGCATTTTCCTTACATTTTTAAAGTCAAAGATTCTGCTGTGATATCCAGGCAGTCCCACTGCCTGTACTGACTGAGTGGCAAGGAAACAACCCTTGCAAAGCCATCACAGAAGAAATCAGCTTTCCAATTTGTAGGGCTTTTTCTTCTACTAGCTGGTGGTTTCCAACAAGTAAGAACTACCAGCTATCTCTTGTCCTACACGTTCCTCATTATATGTGTTTTTGGAAGTTTTAGCTTGCCTTTTAAGGTACTCTTTATTGTGTCATTCAGGAACACAGCAAAACCAATGCATGTATTCTGGATTTGTAGATAGTAGTAGAACAACAAGAGGAAATCAGAACCTAGCCTAAATTAAAGGCAGGTAGATATGCTTACAAATACAGAGCTACCTATGTGATCTCCCCCCACCCCACCGTCTCAGGGGCTGCATTTACTGTATCAGAAAACAGAATTCTATGTCCCTTTGTCTGGACTACTTCCCATTAAGGATAAAGAGCTTTCACTACAAAAGTTTGTCCACATCTTTTAACAAAGATTTGATGTGAAAACCTATTTAAAAACATTAATTCTAAACAAGGCTAATGTACTCCTAAAGCGCTACTTAATGCTCCACCTAGAGAAATTCATGGCATTTGACAGAAAAACAAGACAGCAAATGACAAATCTGTGTCTCTGATCCATTTTGCTTATTGCAAACAGCACCTTCAGTCACAGCCAGGTGAGGCATGAATACCACTGGGCTTGGCTGCAGGGTAACACAGCTGGCATTCCGAGTGAAGCCTTACACATGCCCTCCAGATATATTTGCACGCCTATGGATAGACTTCTCATGCACCTGTGGATGCTCCCATCTGTCACTGAGGTGTTGTCAAGCAGATAGAGCCAGCACAAGTCCTTTCTTAAGTTGTCCTGGAATGCTCTGCCACAAGGGCACACAGAAGGCTGAATGTGAGCCAAGCACAGGCTGCCTGCAAGGAGAGCAGGATGTCCCCAGCTAAACCTCTGACGCCAGCTGGAAAACAGAGGTCTCCCAGAGGCACACAAACCGAGATCAAGTACAATGTGGGCATCACAACTGGAACTGCTCCTGGAAAAGGCTTCCCACAGGGAAACCACATTTGGTCCAGCTACCAAACCATCCAGTGGTACATTTAGCCTTTTATTAAGGAGCATTTGATCTTCTCTACACCTGCTTCATACTCCTAGTCTACATTTACGCAAGACCAGAAGTCAGCTCACTCTCTCCACATAGATATAAGTTAGCCTCTACACACATTCATCTAAAGAACATATGTGGTAGGAAAATTTTGGCTACTATTTCTGTCTTATTTCCCCTTTCCCCCCCACCCTGAGGTTCACTCGTTAGCCCTTGCTTCCTTTTCATAGAACCAATCCAAAAGCTACACTATTTAATTCAACTAATAAGGGATCTCAATGGTGTGCTCTCACATAATTACCATTGTTTCCTAATTAGCTATCGTCTCTCCAAAGAAATAACTCAATAGATTTGAGCAAACAGTGAGGCAATGCATTACAGTTTTCTTGTGTTTATGCCAGAAATTAGCAAGAGAAAGGCCTTATGTAATCTTTATATCATTCTTCTGTGCATTCATCATGCCTGGAGAGCATGAGACTTCCACGAGGGAGTCTTTGTCAGTAAGAACAGAACTGCTTTGGAATGAGCTAGTGAGAGCTGGAGTCAATTATCCCCATAGGCAGTCAAATATTTAGTATCAGTGAGTATCTAAAGTTTCTCTGTAGATATTTGGTGGAACCACCATAAATTCTAGTTTAGAAGTACAAGGAGACAGGATTAATATTAATTATTGCTGTAGTTGATCTGGTATGCTGCTTTGAGCACTTCAAGGACTGAGTCCACTGTAGCCCTACATAGCACCTACTCAAAAACAGTGTCAGACCTGCAGATGCCATTCCTTCCCCGAATACCTTTGGTTGGAAGAGATTCTTGTGATCATCAAGTCCAACCTTTGAACCAGCACCAGTAGGTCACCACTAAATCGTGTCCCTAAGCACCAAGTCCACACAGACCATTTCAGGGAAGAAATTCCTCCTAATATCCAGCCAAATCTTCCCCAAGGCATCTTCAGATGCTCCCTTTAGTCCTATTGCTTGCCACCAGGGAGAAGAGGCAGACAGTTTCAACCTGCTTCCTGGTAGGTATAGTGTCTCAGATTGATAGGGTCTCCCTTTTTCACCTCCTTTTCTCTGGGCTAAACAATCCCAGATTCCAAAAGAGGTCTAGCGGTGGTGGGATTCAAACCCACTCTTCCAAAGAGGGTGGAGCCTTAATCCAGCACCTTAAACTGCTTGGCTGCACTACCCTGCAAATCACATCCTATTCATTATATTACAGTCTGTTGGGATTTCCATGTCCTGTAGTTGTAGTCTAACTGTTCTTCAGTCTGCCAGCTTGTCTGTGCTTGCCCCAGGAACAATATCAGTGGGCAAAGCAAGACTTTTACATGGCCTACAGGCCAGGTTTCCCTCCTCACTCCATCCTCCTTTCGAGCACTTGTAGCAAATAAGGTCTTCCCTCAGCTTCCTTTTCTCTAGGCTAACACATCACAGAAGCTCAAATCTCCAGGCCCTTAACAGGCTGTCACAGAACTCACCTGAAGACTTAACAGCCTAAGGCTGAAGCCACTTAACTTTTTGAATCAAAAGTAATCATCACACAAGATAATACATCCCCTGTACCAGCATAAGCTGATGCCTCAGAGCAACCAACTCAAGCAGCCCTTAAAGAAATCCAAACAGAGAGAAGTACTTAAAACCGGAACAAGTTTCCATCTTAAAATAGCCATTTCTGTGCATCTTACTGCTTTTCAGAGGGGAAAAAAGACACTCCTGAGTAAATGTCTCTCTGAGACCCAACAAAAGACTACCACCAATTCAAAACAAAGCTAACACATGCTCCAGGAACTCTGCAGGTATGGCTGTTCAGGTCGAACAGACTTTACATGTACAAGCACTGAGAATCAGTTTGCCCAGTCTTCAGGTGTAGTATTTTTGTGTCACCAAGAGACCAGGCTACAGAAATCTGCTTTCCCTGACCAATTGTCTTGTTATCTTTAACAGCAAAGGACCCAGTGATCAGCATTCAGACCTTGACTGTCCTGTTTAGCTTGACTGAACCGTGAACCATTGCAAAGCCACTTCTGATTTATGGTGTCTTCACCAATACTGTGCTCACATACATTGCCAAGTCTTTGGGTGCACATCTTACAGTCCTTTGTGCTGCCATAAATCTTTCTGCTGTAGGACGCTCCTCTACGGGACTATAGAGTTCATTTGCACTGATCCTACTGGGGAAGGCACTGCCGTTAGAGGCACTCTGCAATTATCTTCAAGTAGTATATGGGGAACAGTCTCAGAGAATGCAGGTCCCAGATGTTTGCCTACTGTTTTTCTCACTTCTGCATTGAGCTCTGCAAAGGAGGTTTTGTACAGACACAGAAAAAACCTCTCAGGGGAAGACCTGTATCAAAGCAAAAACCCACTCAGAATACCCTCATTGTTCATAAAGCCAGCAAGCCAGAGGCATCAGCTCGATTATATGTCCTAAAGCGCAGTATTTTTAGTACTCAGTACAAGAACATTCATAACTTCAGGAGATGACTCTAAAACTATGCCCTAGAGAAACTGTGATTAACATAGAAAAGCACTCTAAAAATCTATGCAAGAAGTTTCTTGGATTGTACTGTCTTCATTTCTAGTAGCAACAGAGGACAATTGACATATATTGCTTTAGCTGATGAAAGCTTTTCACATTATATTCCTTCAATAAGCATCCAAGGTATTTTCAGACTGTTTCAAACTGCAGTTACATTTCAGCAGAGCAGTGCCAACATATGCCAGCTGGGAACTAGCACAGTATATCTCTGCTAAGTTGAAATGGACTGTCTCTCCTTCTCTCCTGCATATCTGCATATCAGCACAAGTGTAGCAGTTATGACACATGACAAAAAATGACAGTTCTGCAAGCTAGAGCTCCTACATCTAAATTCAGGATAAGTATGATGCAACCTCCCCACACTCTGCTTCGCACACCTTAACACCACTTGAAGGTAAAACACTCTCAGGGCAGTGAAGTATTCCGTCCCCACAGTCCACTTGCCTTTCTGAGGCATTAACAAGAGGACAGGTTTGTGATGTTGACATCAAACTTCTGTGTAACAGAATGAGGCTAAAGTGAGAGAGTAATCATCTTCAGAGTCTTCTTTCTACTCCAATAGTCCTGCTTGCTTGACAGCCATGCTCTAGCAGTGAAAAGGAATCACCAGAACTAGTATTATCCCTCAGCAACAAAAAGCAGGAAACTAGTATCAGTCAGGGTGCAGCTACGAGAAAGCAAAGACTGTCAGCAATGCAAATGTTAGTTAGAATGAACAGGGGGCCCTAAAGGTAAAGTTTTATATCTCATGACAAATCTCAGGAGCAATTCAGTTTCCTAAGAACCTAATTGAATTGAATCTTATTTTCTGTGTTATGTCAGCTCTAGCATTAACACCAATGTGCATATCCTTGCTTTCATTGTAGGCTTTGGCGGAAGAGGGGTAAATAAATGGGATACACTGCCTGGCCCTGTCCAGAACTGGAATCAAAAAAGACTTCCGAATTAAGGAGTTGCTGTACATTCAACAGATCAAAGATTGATTGTTTCTATAAGAAGCACTACATTGATCTCCCCAGGCATAGGCCAGTTATAAAAGCTATTTTGTACTAAGCTTTGAGTATTTCTCTTGTTTTCATCGGGTTTTTGTTTGGTTGGTTGTTGAGGTTTTTAAATGAGAGAGCATTCAAACCATCAGGGCAGCAACAGTAGATAACCCCACCTTCACAAGAGATGGGAAAATTCCACCTAGTGATTAAAATGGTTTCATTACCACACCCCAGCTCTCCCCATCATGGTATTTAGCCTGGTAATGACCTTACATGATGAAGTGGAAAAATAATTCCAAGAGTCTCTCTTCTCTTTTGGACTGACATTTCAAACTTTAACACTTGGGGAACAGAAAGCTACAGTGACATCAGCATTTCTGCAACGTGAAGACGAACGAAAGTGTTTTTGTTTTGCCTGCAGCGCATTTCACAGCAATGGTGTGAGCAGGGCTTGCCTGCCTAATGCCCAGTACTCCCAGGTATTTGCTCAGGCTGGTCAGCAGTTTGCTCGTGCTAGTGTATACGCTGTACATTCACACCCACTGGATTAGGTTGCTATTTAGAAAGCAAGCTGCATTTTTGCAGAGAGGGAAGGAGAATGTGCCATATGCCAACATTAATGAGTTAATTAAATTAGAAAAATTCCAGTGTAGGAACCTAAAATGCTTAGATAAGTAGAATACTCTGGGAATTACAAGGCAGCAAACAGCACTGCCATAGCTTTCTGCTTACATATCTATACATTCTGACTGGGTTTGGAAAATTGTATTTAATAAAATATCAAGTCAGAAAATAACTAGAAAGAAAAATGTTCTCTAAATCAGCTTTGTTCTCCTGTGGGATAATTTCAATATACCACGTATTTCTTACAATCTGTAAAGCTGTTCCAAAGGATAGTGGAACTGCACTAATAACACACAGAACCAGCTGTGCCCTGCAACTTACGTTGTTATCAAAAACAGTCCTTAATCCAGCGGGTCTCTAGTTCTGGTTGTAAACTGTTCAGTGATCATCCACAAGGCCATGATGAAATAAAGCACGGGAAGGGCCTGAGCTAGACAAGAAATGTTCTCGTCTTTGTTGTGATTTTAATTAAGTGCGATGACACTAACATATGGCAGCCTACAAAGACACTGAGGATTGACTAATTTGAGAGCCAAATGCTGTGGAGCTCCCTTGCCCTTATCCCATCCCTTGAAAAGGGATCAGCAGAGCATGTAAGACTGTCTTGTGCAATTTTTGACTGGTGATCACTTGCCAGCAACAACTACTTTCAGTTCACTTTTACAGGAACAGTTAAGATGAAACATTTCAGACACTAAATTCCATGCTGCTTCAACCTCAGTTTTCATAATATATTTATGCTTTCTTCATGCAAGATAATCTTCTATTTATGCAGCAAACTAAACAACACTAAAGCTTTCTATACCATTGCTTCTAGGATTTAAACAGGTTAAGATTAAAGGCTTAAATCTAGCAAGTCTATCAGTGTGCTCAATACACTACCAGGAATTTCAATAAATCAGAAAATAAAGAATATGGCATTAAAGATGTTATTACTATGACAGCTGTCAAGAAGACTTGCATGGGAAGCATTTAACAGATTTATATCTCAGTATCTCACCAGGTTAATTAAATGGATGCTTGCATTCATTTAAGAGGATAAGGTGGGTTGCAGTGACATAAAATGAGAGGGCACAAGATTACATTCTTTCAGCACTAACAAGAATGAGTTGAACCAATATCATTTCCGTATTCTGTAATAAGCATGATTCATCCATTGCCATTTTCAGCTCTCATTTTCATTCTGGCAAAAAAAGGAGACTATGAACATTTATAGACTAACATAATCAAAGCTTTAACCTTTTCAGCGGTTTCTGTTTGGATTGGCCGTCCATTTTTATCATGGGGTTCCGGGGCCATGCCACAGGCAGGAGAAGAATCGCCAGTAAATTACACCAAAGAATGCTGGAAAGGTCAAAGGATTACCCTCCCCTGTTTGCTTTTGTGATACATATGAAGCGTTCATATAATGCAATAAAATTATTGTGACAAAAATGATGAAAGATAAGCAGGCAGAAAGCATGAATCTGTTGTCAAGACAGCATGGAAGGATATACTGCAGCGTTATCATCATCAATAAGAAACAGATTATGACAATGGTGTTTGCATATCCTCAGTCCTGCACTGAAATAAAATCCTTATGAACATTGAAAAGCCTTTATGCAGGAAAGATATGCAAGCAAGACTGAGGCTACTAGGTTGACAAAAACACTAGGTCCAAAGCTCCAATTTCCTTGGTGAGTTCCTAACCACTCATTACTATATATTATTTATTACTATATCCTATTATAAATGCTGATATAGGTCATTTCATGGTAAAAAAACACTCCCTTTAGCTGTTTAACCCCTTTCAGTAATGTTTTCCAGTCTGGGTTTTTAACCTTCAAAAGACATGCTCTGAACACAGCAGCAGCAGCTGCTACTTCTGGGGGCTACAACACACATTTGTCTCCTTTTGGGCACCACAGGCAAGCCTAGGTCAGGAACTGGCAGTTCCTGGCACCTGGAGAAGCTGAACTCCAGGGACAGGGGACATTTCACTATTCACAGACCTAAACAATTATGTGGAGACTTTGAGTTCGAAAGACGTCCTATTTCTGTCTCAATAAAGATGGCTCTGGCAACAACTGAATGCAACTTCCATCATCTAGTACATCATTACCAGAAACAAAAACTAACTCTAATAATAAAATGGCTGGCTGGCAGCTCAGATCCAAAAGGGAATCTCATTAGGTTTCCAACACTGAATTACAAATGTTCAGAGGCACTAGCATGCAGTTTAGGAGGCCCATAAAGATAATACATTTATTCATCTCATATCTTGCAATATTCAGAAGGCAGAATTAAAACCAGCATCTAAATTGGTCTGACAGACAACTTGCTGGAAGGAAGAATTTGAAATACGCAATCAAGTCTCCTGTATTTTGCTGTTTGATTTGCACTCTCATTTTTCATTGGTATAAATCAAGGCTCCACTCAAGAAAGAGCAAGAACTTCAAATCTACATGTACAACCTCTATTAGGGTCTCTGCTGTAAGCAACAGTGGATTGCTGACTCAGTTTTGGAAACTAGAACTTGGAGCTGGTAAAATGTGCCTCAAGATCCCTTCCTTTCCAAGGCAGATGCCTTTCAGCCAGCATCTCTTCTGCCTGCCCATCTGTCCTAACCACAGTCCAGAGGGACCACTAAAACTCATCAGCTCTTTGTGTGTGCTCTACCCCTTCCACCTGCACTGTTGAAAGGGATGATGGCTCCATGATCCGAACACAAGCCTGTCAGACACCAGAAACTGAAGATACTTCATAGTTTTCATCACCATCACCTCTCACGTTTCTCATTCACTACTGCACACAGGCTGCAAAATGAAAGTCTTTTTCTACAAGCATTTTTTAACACTGCATTTTGGTGAATGAAAGGATGTTGTGAGATGAAGTGTCCCAAATGAATGCTACTCGGTTTGGGTCCTCCCTGGCAGCAGAGATGAAAGGAATGAAAGATCACTTATTGATGTGTTCCAGCTCCTGAATATGAGGAATTAACATTATCTTAACTTAGTGATAGTGTTCAGACATCTGGTTTTACTCCACATAGGAGCGGGTAGCATTCCAAAATGTTCATGAGGCTCAAGGAAAACTCCCTACATAAAACAAGCATTGCAAGAGTATTTTCTCAGCTACTAGTAACATCTTCAGCACCTAGGTCTACACAGCCTCCTTAGATAACCAAAGACATTTGCATTACAGCAAATATTTCAACATCTAGACTGCAGAATTGATTTCTAATGAATCTGGGGCTTTGTGGGTTGTAATGTGGTGTCTCACATTTCACCTTGCTGTACAGACACTCCCAGTGGGCCAAGGACCTATCCTTGCATTATAACTTTATAATGAAGGTATTTGTTCAATAACAGCCCAGAAAAGAAGCTGACTTGAGCTCATAATCCCTTTCTGTCCTATGAAAAACAAGGGAAGATAAGGTACAGTGCAATACATGTCATCCCTCCACGCCCTGGGAAGAGGTTAACCAAGAAAGGGCTCAACTCACTATCATAGTATCATAGTATTACCAGGGTTGGAAGGGACCTAATAGATCATCAAGTCCAACCCCTACCACAGAGCTCA